>VDFB02004029.1:0-48955 GCA_007258455.2 Sequoia sempervirens | reverse complement strand
TGTCTTTCCAGTACAACTAAGGATACCAACTCTCCAGTTTATTCAAGAATATCTCGAAGGAGAGGATCAAGTTCAGACGAGATTATCTCAGTTGATGCATTTGGAAGAGAAAAGAGATGAGGCTCTTGAGAATCTGGCAAAACACCAGGCAGTTGTAAAAAGGTGGTTTGATAAGCAAGCAAAGATCAAGTCGTTTAGGATTTCTGACTTGGTTTTATACTGGGACAAGGCCCACGAAAAGAAAGGCGATCATGACAAGTTTGACAAGTTGTGGTTGGGGCCATATCAAATTTCTGAAATCCTCGGAGATAATGCATTCAGATTGCGTACCTTGACAGGGGAGGATGTCCCGTTGCCCGTCAATGGACAATTCCTCAAACATTATTTCCAGCCTTAGGTTCTCTCTGAGAGCCTTCTTTGTAACATATTAGGTTAGGTTTGCTTTCCGTTGCTTTTCGGTTTTCCTTTGTTTTGGTTTTGGTTTGTTGCCCTCTGGGTTTTTGGTTTGGCGTTGTTTCCCTTGAGTTGTCCGCTCAAGTGGTTTTGGTTTGGAATGGGCAAGAATTTTAGGGTTTCCCGTTGCGGAGGAGGCGATGATGGTTTTAACTTTCACAATATGATTTCTTTCCGCTGGGATATGCAAAATTTCGAAAAAGGACTAAGGTTGTTTTCCTCTTGTCATCATCCGGTTTGGATTAAACTCGTCTTGGGAGGTTAACCCGTTATTGTGTCTCAACACATGAGTCTGAAGATCCTAAATACTTTACCTATCTCCATTCTAAGTCATTTTGGTTTCTTGGGAAAGGCCTTAGCAGGTGAAAACTTTACGTCTTGCTTCAGCGCCACTACAATTCTCAAACCCATTGGAGGCTTCATTGCCTGCCAGCCAATCGAGGAATTGACGGAGAAATCAAACGGAGAAAAGAAAATGTGCTCAAAAGAATTATACAAAAAACAAAAAATGAGAAAATGAAAAATGAAAGATGTATTATGAAATATTGGTTTTGGGAACATACGAGTAACTCCACCGGGGCTATGGACGCCTGACCGGCAGTGGAGCAATATTCGTGAGAATTGTAGCGACAACCTCGTCGGGGCTATAGACGCCTGACTGGCAGCGAGGCAATGTCCAGGATGCTTTTGAAGTTAAGATATTTATATAACTTGCGACGGCCGATTCCGGAAGTCGAGATGGTTTAGAGATGGAACGAATGCACACACTCACAGGGTCTTGGATGAAGGTGTTCTGATCCAATATCGGATTCTTCTCCCCTTTTGAGTAAGTGTCTTTTCTGTATGATGGTTTGAGGAAGATTTAATCAAGGTCCAGTTCTTAAAGTGTTTTTCAACACTTTCCCGTGGAGTCGCCAGATGTTGTGACCTTTTCACACATCGCCCCATCTGAAATGGGGACCCATAAATTTTTGCTCCGTTCTGGTCTTTTGGCTTTGCTTTTCTTCTTTTTCTCTCGTTCTGCTTCTGTTCCGCTTTCTGCTTTTCTGGGGACGTTCCCGTCAGCAAGCTTCAACGTAGGATTCGACCGAGTCTGAAATTAGGGTTTCACGTTTTTAGGTCATATTGAGATCGGATTGAGTTGGTTTGTCAGCTTTTGAGCCTAACAGAGTTATTACCATGTTTTCAGCAAGCCACCCCTGAACTTTCACTAAATTCTGCCATCTTTCTATTTTTAGTAAGTGTCAGTTTAGGGTTGATTTTTGTAAGATTTTCACATTTTGGCAACTTCATTGCACTCAGAGCACTTCAGATTCACTTTTGACAAATTTTGAGCAAAAACGGACAACTTGCTATTTTTAGCAGTTCTGCCTTCGGAGGCAATTTTCAGGGCTTAAACGCAGAGTTTTTCAACGCATGTCCGGAGATTCCTTGTGGGTTTTTCGAGACCTTCGCAGTGATGTGACATGCAAAGTATGATGATGACTTTCAGCATTCGGCCTTCGGAGGCCAATATCAGGGTTTGCATGCAGACATTTTCAGCGCATGTCGGCATTTTCTTTCTGGGTTTTCCAAGAGCTTCGCAACGATGTAACATGCGAATGGAGCTGACCACTTTTCGGAAACTTACTATTTTTAGCCAGTGCGTGCATGTTGAAGATTTTTCTGGGTTTTTCTGGGTTTTTCAAGATTTTTCGGGCAGTATGACATGCAAGATCATCCGACAGCCGGTTGATCACTTTTCAGGCCGCTTTCTATTTTTAGCAGGTATCGCTTGGGCAGCAGCTCGACGCTTCAGAATGCAAGCTGATCATCATGCAACTGAAACGACGTCAAACGGAGCTCATCTGAGCGACATGCACAAAATTAGGGTTTCGAGCTTCAGCGCTAAAAATGAGGAGTCAGAGGTCAAAATGTTCAAAACTGAAGTACCCATCACGATCAGCATCCTTTCGAGAATCTGCTGGCAAAATTTGAAGGCAATCAGAGGACCTGCTATTTTTAGTAAGGCATTTTGGGCAGGGGCTATAAATAGAAAGTTGATCTCGGCGTCAGCGTACACGGTCAAGTTCACCAGCGATGGGCCCACTGTCCAAATTTCCAAGCAAACGGAGCAAGGAAGGTCTCAGAAACAGACACTTACTATAAATAGTAAGTCACCTCAGCAGCGGCTATAATTGGCAGGTCAGCACCAAATCTCAGCAAGCACAAGTCAAGCATGTGATGAAAAGTCTGTGGCGCGAATTTCAAAGCAAACAGAGTTACAGAGAATCAAGAATCTGATAAGTGCTATTTTTAGCAGGTTAATTAGGGTTTCCTAAAATCAAGGGCGGAACCTGACATTCACGAAGAATCAGCATCCGATGGCAATCACCATGTTTCGGGCATCTGGCACATGAAATTTGAAGACTTTCTGAGAAGTTGCTATTTTTAGCAGGTTGCTAAAAATAGCAGGTACAAACAGACATCAGGCGCTGATAGAACAAGGTTAGTCGAAATTCAAAGCAAAGTGAAAATCAGGCATCAGGAGTCAGAATCCAGTCAACGGCACGAAATTTCAGGAACTTTCTAAAAATAGAAAGTCAGGGTGAGTTAGGGTTGACCACAGAAAATCAACTCAAATCTGGCAGCAGGCGTAAAATTGTGCTAAAATGTATAAAATTCCAAGTCCGGCATTAAAGCTCACTTTGAAGGCTGAACGGAGGCGAAAATTTCACTAAGTCTGGAAAACTTAACGTAGCAGGGGTGAAATGCGCCCAAGGTCAAGAGGGTTGGAATGATGAAATTTTTCTAAGTGTCGGAAACTGGACGTAGACCCTCTTAAATGCGCCCGAGGAGGTTGAAGATGGAATCTTTCGCTAAGGCATTGAAATTGGACGTAGACCATGTCATATGCGCCCATGACACCAAGTAAAAAATGAAACCTCCCTTGCTCAAATGCGCCCCTCTTTGACAGAATGAAAGTGGAAGGTGTTAAATGCGCCTTGGAGGATAAAGTGAGCAAAGGCGTGGCTAGAGATTCCTAAGTGTTTAAAATTAAAACCTCCATAGGCAATATGCGCTTGGGTGTTAAAATGAAAGTTGGACCCATGATAGGCGCCTATGTTAAAAATGAAAGTGCCAAGTCCAATATGCGCCCAAGCTCAGAATGAAAGTCGGGTGGGTCATTTGCGCCTAGGATGAAAACTCAGCAGAGACCCTTTCAAATGCGCCCCCCCCAAGTCAAAATTGGATGTTGACCATGTGGAATGCGCCTCAAGTTTAAAATGGAACCTTGATAGGTGAAATGCGCCCATGGCACAAAATGGAAGTAAGACACATGATATGCGCCCCCCTTTGGCAAAACTGGACGTAGACCCTCTTAAATGCGCCCCTGGTCATTGGAGAAAAACGTCTAAGTGCAAAAGTGAACGCTTGCTATATCAAATGCGCCTGGCATCAAAAAAACTGAAAGTATAGGGCATTGTATGCGCCTCAGGACAAATTGAAAGTAGGATGTAGCAAATGCGCCCCAGGTCTAAGGTGAGAGCTTGATAGGCAATTTGCGCCTGGAGTCATCAGAGTGAAAGTTGGATGATTGATATGCGCCCCCCTTGACAAAATGGAAGCTAGATGGGACAAATGCGCCTCAAGCTGAAAGTGGACACTCTCTTTTGCGCCCAGCCCCCAAAGCAAAAACATAAAGAAAACGCCTAAGTCTGGAAATTGAACGTAGCCATGCCCAAATGCGCCCTTGGGTGTTTTGCGCCCAGGCTCTAAAGTGAAAATACGCCTTGGCAAATGCGCCTGGGACAAGATTGAAAGATGAAGACATGATATGCGCCTGGGAAGTGGGTCTCGAAAAGGCTAAGTAGTGGAAATTGGATGTTGACCCCTCCATATGCGCCCCAGGGCATGAGGGTGTTAAAACATAAAAAAAATTAAACATTAACCCACTCTTTTGCGCCCAAGGAACAAGATGCTTAACATGTAATGTGCGCCTGAGGAGAAGTGCTCGAAATAAAACTCCAGACATACGCCCAAGATCAAGATGATTCAAAATCAAAGTACAAAGATTGAAGTGCGCTTATGGAGGAAAATGTTTAAAAGGAAATCAAAGGGCGTTAATCTTGAAATAAAAGAGGCGTTTAAATTTTTCAAAAAAGCAAGTAAATTAAAAGGGCGTATGATGAAGATGTTCCAAAATTAAAACCACCACCCATGTCTTGCGCCTTGGACAAAAGGGGTAAGAGATGATTTAATAAATTAAGAGGGGCGTTTAATTTTATTTTCCAAAAGGCAAAAGTAAAATAAAAAGGCGTTTGAAATAATAAAAGAAAATCAAGGTGGCAATTAAAATTTTAAATTTTGACTTCAAAGCACTTGAAATTTTCTCAGCACAAAAAAAAAAATAAAATCGAAAGGCAATCGGAAGAAATTAAAATTTCTCTAGGCAAGACGGAGAAATTAATTTAATTAATCGATTTAATTATTTTCCTAAGTCTAATATTAAATTCCCCCTTCGATTTTGACCCATGCAATTTTAAAATATCGGACGATTTAACAAGGGGAATTTGTTACGGACGGAAAATAAAATTTTTGCCTAGCCAATTTTGACCATCGATGTCGATTTTTAAATGCGTTGAAAGAAATAAATTAAAATGGCGATTAAATTAAAATTTTAATTAATTAAAAGTGCCATTTTAAAATGCAGTCGAGATAACTTCAAATCGATGTAAAAATGATTTTCTCGAAATCACTGGAGGTAACTGGCAGTCGGGAGGGAATTTTAAATTTAAATCGAGGAAAGAATCTCCCCGAATAGCAAATTGTCATAATAACTGCCAGACGACGAGAATATTCCCTTTTAAATTTAGCAGACGCGTCAGTCATGATGAAAGGAATAAAAGGCATCTGCTAAAATTAGCGCCAGCCTTTTGCTATAAAACTTCGAAGGTTTTCATTATCGTCTCACAAGATTCGAAGTTGAGATTTGTGCTGGCAAACTGAGTTGTGAGATTTAATTCGAGAAGTTGCTGAAAGTTCGAGGTTTGAGATTGAAGTTGCTGAAAGTTCGATTGTTGGAGTTGCTGAGATTCGAGATTGCAAATCGCGAAGTGCTTCGAAGTTAGAGGGTTTAGCATTTTCTTTTTCTTCACGTTATCGAGGTATGTCTTCGAAGTTCCTGAAGCTTTTTATTTTGCTGAAAGTCGAAATTGTTTTTGAAGTTAAAGTTGAAATGCTGAAATGCTTTATTTATGCTGAGAGTTTAAAATGCTGAGATGGTTTGAATGCCAAGTTGATTGAGCTTTAATTTTTCGAAGTTGTTTGAGGTTGCTGAATGTTTGAATCATGTCGAATCGAATTGGGTTTAATTTGTAATGACTTCGAAGTTGCTGTTTTATAATTTCGAAGTGTTAGCTTTTGATTGCTTTTCGAAGTTGCTGTTTTATAACTTCGAAAAGCTGATTTTAATTTATCGAAGCTTGCTGATTTTAAACTTGCACGTTTAAAGAACTCTCGAATTTATTTTCTTCGAAGTTGCTGATGTATAACTGTCGAAGAGTTGATTTCGAACTTGGTGATTTATAATTTATAAACTTGCTGATTTTAATTCGAAATTGCTGATTTTGAATATTGCTGATACTTAGCACCCTTTTTCGAAGTTGAAGTTAATAGAGTAAATTTCTCGTGAGGGGTTAAGTTATTTATTCTGGCTGCGAGTTGCTGGAGGTTGAAGTTTTAATCTTGAGAAGTCAAAGTTGGATGCTAACGCTACTAACGTGTATTTATTTTGCAGCCGCCAGCCGCCTCACGTGATTGTCGTTTTTAAAAGTTGATGGAGTAATATTCGCTTTTGTTTTGCAGATGGCTGACGCTGCTGGCACTAGCAAGGCCGGAACTAAGGCTGCAAACAACGAAGCTAACGCCTCCAGGCAGGCGATCATCAAAGGTCTGAAGAAATCCTTCGTCCCTGAGTCAAAGATCACCTCAAAGTACGGCAATTTGACGGATACCAATCTCGGGTCCTTCAACCTCGAGACGTTCATACGCCGAATGTACGGGCAAGGTGGCAACCTTCCGACAGAGGCATCACAGAATATTGTGAAGAGTGGGTTGTACAATGCAGCAGGCTTCCAACCAGCAGTTCGGTGTCCCGAGTTGATTCTTGAGTGCGCCAACTTCTATAATTCTGAGGATCGAACTATCACCTCTCCTGGTGGTTTGATCATGGCTAATCTCGCTCCAGATGCGATTGGCGAGGCATTTGGAATCCTCGCTACAGACAACATGATGTATAAGTCCAAGGCCAAGGCGGATAAGATGTACGCCACAACCTTCGAGAAGTGCATGAAGAGAATAAACACCACATGGATGCGCAAGCCAAAGCCACCGGCTGCTAGGCTACCGAAGCAAATAATATCAGAAGAGCTGAAGCAGGAATATTGCGACATTATTATGTTGCTCAGCAGGGTCAATGGTAGCCCACAGTCTTTCATTTTCGAGCCATGGATGTTCTTGTACATCAGTGTAGTACTCGAGGGGAACGAGCAAGTGAACTGGGCGAAGATGATAAGTGACAACATCGATGAGCAGTTCCGGGACCTCAGAAGAACGAAGACATTTTATATGAGCTCATACGTCATCTATATGTTGGCTCGAATGACCAAGTACAGGGGATTGGCGTACCAAGAGCCAATTGGCTGCGGCTACAATCAGTTTAAGATCCACCAGTCGTGCAGACAATTACATCTCACTCACACTGGTGACTTCCAAAGAGTGAATGACGCCTTTACCATGTACATCACGAGAACACTTCAGCAAAGGCTACAGCAGAGGATCTCCGAGGAGGCACAGGCGTTGATCGAAGAATACGGGTGTTGGTTCATCCAATTCCCAAAATTTACCTACTTGAGGTTGCCAGGGTACGATTCGTATGTATACAAGCTACCGAGATACCCCACTAACAGGATGATCCTACTTGAGTTGTCTAGGCAATTGGTGGCCTACGACAAGATTATAAGGCGAAAGAAGAAGGGAGGTCTTCATTTTCCCATTGTGTTGGGAAATTCACTTGAGGAGTGCCCGACTTTGCAAGCAGCCAAGGAGGCTGAGAATGAGCTAAAGTTTTACAAGCTGACTCTTTATACCAGCAGGCAGAATTTTGATCCCAAGGGGATAATTGGAACAGTACAAGGAGAAGAATTTAAGCACAAGGCTCACATGGAGGACTTTTGGGCAAATGCTGCAGGCGAGGACGAAATCAGAAGAAGGACATTCTCAAGGCTGCCTCTAAAGCTAATCAGGGAGTGCGAGGTGATCAGGGTGCCGGATCAACTGGAGGAAGATACTAGAATCACCCATCCAGATTTTGAAGCAGTGAAGAACACGCCAATACCACCTGTAGATTGGGCTGAGCCGGAGATTGTGGATCTAGACACTCTATTTATCCCAGTCATGACGTTTACGAGAGCTTGGGTGGACGAGCGTGTTAATAGATTGAGGAGGAGATCAGTTGCTCTCACGTATAACCTCATGGGTGATGGAAAGCCACCAGTGGTAGCAAAAAGGAAGAAGCAGCTCACACGAGGTCCGGAACCAAAAAGAAGAGAGCCCGTTCAGCCCAGAGCCTCAGGGATCAGAAGACACGTCCTCAACTCAATTGGTGTCTCATGCTTCCAGTGTACGTGAAGTGTCATTATTTGCTAGTCAGAGAGCAAAAGGGAATGAAGAGCTAGAGGATGGAGAAATTAACCAGCCGATGCCAAGAGAGGTGGATACTCAGAGTGTGAATGATCCCGAAGCTGCTAGTAAGCGGGATGAAGGGGAAGACACGGACATGGACACCCACTTCGATTATTCCTTCGGAGAGGAAGATGCTGGGGCACATGAAGGAAGTGATCAAGAGGTCGAGATAATCGAGCCTCCACCAAACACCCCTCGGGAAGAAGTTCGAGAAGTGGAAGCCACTGAGGAGCAGCCTCTGATTGTTTATGATATTCAACGAAATTGGCTTACACAGGCAATTCGAAGGGACCAAGATGATGACGCCAGCCTAGCAATTGAGATGGAAGCACTCTTGAATAGGACAAGCAAGTCGCCAAAGCGCAAGAGGGCGAGAAAATATACAAGGATAGAAACTAACGAGGCAGGTTCCCGGAGCCTTCACATCGCTGCCCCAAGAGAGGATCATGACTTGAGTGATGCGATGCCAGAGAAATACACAATCACCACTGTTGAGTTGGGACGCCCTTCAGGCAGGTGGTGGAAGAGGCTGAAACTTCGTTTCAGGCATTAAAAGATAGGCTGGTAAAGAAAGAAGGAAAGTATAAAAGGTTGAAGAAAGAGCACAGAGCGTTGGTTGAATACGTGCAAAATCTCGCACATCCTGTTGCTCAAAGTAATCCAGCAGCAGAGCTTCCACCAGAGGTGCCACGTGAGCCGATCAGCGGCTTGGAAGAAGTGAAGAGGGCTGTGCGAGAAGGAGATAAGTGGGTGAATGGTGTCCGCATTGAGGCAGAAAAGTTCATGGCAGATCTCGCCTCAGCATTCCAGAATGCTTCCGGTATCCTTTCACGATTAGATGATGTTGAGCAGGCTTGGGGAGATACCCACATCTTCCAAGACAATACTATCCCACGCCTGGCTGTTTTGATGCGTGTTCCCACGCAAACTCTGGTGAACGAAGGGGTAATTCAGGCTGGTGACAGATATGACTTCCGTGGATGGCATTCAGCAGCATTCACAGGGAAGGGTTTCTTTGATACTGCAGCAATAGAGTCTTCCAGGATCAGAAAGGCCATGAAGAATATTCGTGAGAGTATTCTCAACACTTTGGAGTCGGTATTTGCAAGAAGGCTCGCACATGAGGAGGTAGTTGCAGAAGGATTAAGGGCAAGATTGCAGCCGTTCTTTTCAGAAATGAGGACGTTTTCCCAGCTAGATTTTGAAAACATCTCCACGTTTTCAACGATCATTCAGAGCACACAGGATTCCATCGAAACATGGGGAAAATCTTGCGAGAGGCATGAACAGATGGTGGCCATCTTAGAATATCAGCTGAATCTCACTCCATCAATTTCAGAAGAAGAGGTCGATGCAGTGTTGGCGAGATTCATAGCGTACGCGGTCAGAGAGAAGAGCAAAGGAATCCGGGTCATGGACGAGAATCTTCTAGAAGGATAGTGGGCATTAATTGCTCATACCGGTCAAAGGAGGAATCTGCTATTTTTAGGAGCATTTATGACGCCACTCCTCCACCTTCTGGCGGTTTTTAGGGCAAACTCGTCTAGGGCTGAGGTGGCTCAATCTGAGCCCTCCGATGTAATTTGATCTGGACCGTCGATTCAAACAGGCCAGCTATATAAGGGGGAGTCCCCCTCATTTGTACTCTAGTAGTCATAGAATCAGAGAATAGAGAGCAATTGTTGAAGCAGAATAGAGAGTAGAAGCTTTTAAGTTAGAGTAGTTTTTCATTTGCATTGTTGAAGAAGAAGGGGAATTCTCCCTTAGAGAATTTTGTAAGAGATTGTCACAAAAGATTATTCTTAATAAAGCTTTTCATTGATGGTGAATTTCAACTTTGTTTGGAATAGTTCGTGAGGTTTCTTATTCCCTTTGACTTCAATTAGGAACTTAATTTCATGCTTGTAGTTAGATATGGATGTTTATGCTTGATATAAGTGAATTTCTTTTATCCATACCACTAACGTTCTTGCTGATGGTAAGTCCGTCTTGTGTGGTCAACTGGACTTTTAGTACTTAACTTCAATCAAGGTTCATAGGTGGTTATGCATCGTTGTGATGGTAGTTGCTCTATTGAATCGTGATTTGAACATCATTTTCACCCTTTGAAGATTGCACTTACCTTGTTGACGCTGTCCAATAGGAGGCTAAACAATGTTTGTCGAAATTCATTTAGGTTGAGCGTAATATCCATTTGCATTTAGATTAGAAGTTAGATTTTAGAAATCTCTGCAACCATTCAATTCTGCATAATCCTGGTTAGTTTTAGGAAACTTGCATCATAAAGCCAAATCATTCGCGCATAAAATCCCCTTTAAAAGCACACATTGGTTGTCACTACACGTCTTGTGAACAACTACGTAAGTCCCCTCGTGAGTACACAGCATACACACATCAACCAAACTGAGCCTATTCGCATTTAAAGAACCTTGGAGTTGAAGGCGTGATCTCACTCGCAATCTTAGCACGTCGAATACTTTGTTCAAGAGAGAATAGGGGATCCATTTGGAAACTTTGTTCTACCTGGTTGGTGAGGTCACAAAAATCACATCAACATGACTGTGGGAGATGGGGGTTCATCATTAGCTGGCGGGATTGGCTCAATATGAATCGGAGAAGGAATCCTTATGTCGTCCAATGACTCATCAATATTCAATATCTCATCCATATTCTTGGACATGGTAGAATGAGGAAGCTACGATCTTTGCTTCTTCTGAGTAGGTTCCTAATCTGCAATCTTCTTCCCTTTCGTCCTTGTAGAGTCATCGACTATTTCATTCCTTTTCCTCGAATGGGTGCTCTCGATTGGTTGATCACTTTGGGATGCACATACATTTGAAGAATAGGATTCCGCTTCACCCATTATATTGTAAATCAGAGTCACATTCCTTCGCCGTAGCTCTTGGACTTGCTGATTTTTCCACCACTATGAATATTTGACAACTGGCCTCATCAAGGTGCTCAAATCTGCTAGCTTTGGTTCCAACCATCTTACAATAGCAAGAGGCCAATTCTCATCAAAGCCTGGCTGAATATACTCTCCATCGTCCTCCAGCTGATCAAGCACACGAAAGAGCTCAATTGTTCTGATTAGGTTCACTGGTAGTCTAGACCACAGTCTTTTCCTGATATCATATTCATCTGGAGCATTCACCCTGAAATCCTCCAAGTCTATCTTATGCTTGTACTTCCTTCCATTCGCGGTTCCAATGTGGTGGTGAGGATCGAAGTCAACTCTAGATCAGTAAAATGTGAAAGGGTACCATTGCATTTCTAACCTGACACTTTCAGTTGTCTGTGCTGACGGACAAGACTCTAGCATATTCCCAATGAAAAAGGGAAAGGTGATGGCTGCCTTCTACTTTGTTCTTTGGAGGCCTTGGTATGTTTCCAGTTGCCTAAGTACCTCAAGCAAGACCATTTGTTTAGTGGGATAAATCGGAAGTCGGTAAGAACATCCGGTGAATCCCTAAAGTCTTATGTAGGTGAATCTGGGAAACTAGATAAACCAGGATCCGTACTTGCTGATCAGGCTCTTGGCCTCATGAGTAAGCCTTTGATGCATTCCTCCTTGCAATATTCTAGTGATGTACATCAGGAAGGCGTCATTCGCTCTTCTGAAGTGTGAATTTTCGTAGAGGTTGTAACTGCGAGTAACAATCATAAGATTTGAATTCATTTTCCCCACTACCCACTATGCCTCGACAGATCAATCTTGTATATCTGCAAGTCCTTGCCAATAAATAGACAATATAAGAACTCATGTAGAAAGACTTTGTCCTTTCCAAATTTATTAACTGTTCATGGAGGTTGTCACTGATCATCCATGACCAATTGAACATCTTGATGTCGAAGGTGATCTCGTCAATGAAGTAATACATCCATGTCTCAAATGGTGCACCTTGAGGGCTGCCCATTATTCTGTTCAATAGCAATATAATATCTCCATATTCCTCCTTGAAGTCAGTCCTGTTGGTATGTGGCAACTGATCATGCTATACTGTATAGCCCATGGTATACTGTATAGCGTCATCATGGAAAAAGGAAAAAATCAACGAAAAAAGAAAAATCCAACTTTGTAGAACCCAAAAATCTGGAAGCTTCTAAGCTTGTTAAAAAGGGGTTCGGATGGGTGTTACAGTATGATGAAAAACGCGATTATTCGCAAGATTGTAATAGGTTTTTGCACTGGATAATAAAATAATTGGATGGCTGCGGTTTGGTGGATGTAGCCCGGATTGGGTGAACCACGTTAAATTCTTTGTGTTATAATTTATTCTGTGTGTTTTTAGTTTCTCTGTTTATTACTTAAATCTGCATTTAATTGTTAGATATCTGCCTTTTCTAACCCTAATAAGTCCGAAGCAATTTTTTTGGCATCTTCTTGATGGAAGGCCTTGGTTTCTCTTACCACGTCTTATTGATGTTGGTTGCACAAAGATCCATTCGGTATTCATAAAGTCTTCTTGCATCCTCTTTAGTCTTGTATAAAGTTCGGTTATAACTTGGTATGCCAAACGCCTCTTGGATGGCTAACTCTCCGAGATGTGCCAATATTCTTCCATCTGGTGCAACAATCTGCCTCTCTTATGCATTGTAGTGGATGGCACATTCTACCATCAGTTCAGCACACTTCACAACTGGTGGAAATCTAGCTACTTGGACGATGCCATTCTGCATCATTCGTCGAGCAATGGATGTTGGCAGGAATCCATCTTGCCCGTACATTCTCTTCTTGAACTCTTTGAAATCTACATGTCCAAGGTTGTTGTCAATGATATTCTTCCATTTGGAGTTGATTTTTGATTCTGGCTGCAGTCCTTTGCTTGCGAACTTGATATGGGCCTTTCTCGAAGGTTCTCCCCGGGTGGTCATCAACCTGCAAGAAACATGAAAATATATTAATTTTAAAATTTAACTTTGATTTTCTTGGACCCTTTTTTTGAAATTTTTACTTTCAGCTTGTTGAAAAGTTAAGTTTTGTGAAGAAAAATCAGACTGAATGTAATAATTTGGCTAAGTTTTTAGCAAATTTTACGAAGATGGGTGAATAAGATAGAAGAAGAATGAAGAAATCCGTCAAATTTGGATTTTAAACTTTTGAAATTATATACTTTTGACGGTTATTCTGCCTTAAATTTTGAAAACTCTGCTTCAGCTCAGAAAAAGCACGGCTAGCCTTCAGAAATTTGATCCTTCAACTCGGAAATTCTCACTTTTCGAAAATTTTCTTCAAAAATTTACTTTCTCTCCAAAATCTTTCTTCAAAGAAATTATCTCACAATCTTCGAGAGAGTTAGAATCTCTTTATCATCAAACTTGGAGAAGAATGATTTGAAAATGACAAGCTAAACTTTTTATAAAGTTGAAAGGTTTGATTATTTTAGCAAATTCATGTTTTTTCTTAGATTCATCGAACCCGGACTTGTTTTATCTTCTCTAAAATGGCAACTCAATCGTCATTAAGAATCTTTAAGAGAAAGTTTCTAACTTTTTACCTAGGCGCCATCCTTGTGAAATCTTTTAGATTTTTCTTCTGAGTTTGAAGATTTTGACTAAGTGTTTGATTATTTCAAAAAAAATTCTTAGTGTTGGAAAATATTAAAATATTCTAAGTGTTAAATTCGATTTTTCAACCTTTTCATTTTTCTAATCATGGCGAAATCTTATTTTGTCCAAGGCAAATTCGTTATTTCTCATGCCATTTTCCATTTTCCTCTTGGAATTTTCCATGCCATTTTGTGTCTAGGGTAGACTTTATCATGTCTTAGACATTTTCCCAGCTTGGGAGGACCATTTTCCTTTAACACTTAACCATATCCATACTTAGCCAATTTCATGAGTCTTCCCTTCCTGGGTGTCAATACTTAGCCAAAATTTTGAGTTTTTCTCTCTCAAGGCATCAATACTTAGCCAAGGTATCCATACTTAGCCAAATTTTGAGTTTTTCTTTCCTCCTCTTGGCTGGGTGGACTTTACTTATGTTTTGCCAGCTTCTATTTCTTTCTAGGTAGACTTTAGGACTTCCTTGCCATCTTGCCTTTATGCTTGGGTGGATTTCTTGGCATTTTGGACATGCTTCTCAAGGTGGGGCGGACTTCAAGACTTTCATGCTATGATGCAAGGGCGGACTTTGTTTGTGCTTGGACAAGCATCATTCAAGGTGGGGCGGACTTCATGATATGTTTGCCATCTCCTATTTTCAGCTTGAGCGGGCTTCAACATGTGCATGCCATTTATTCCTTGGGAAAACTTGAAGATGCTTATGCCATGAATTTCATGCTGAATTTCTTGTCTTCTTCTGGGCCATCTAAACAAACCCTCGCCATGTGAATTTTTTTTTCTTTCTTTTTATGATTTTTCCTTGCTTTTTGCTCTTGGAGGCACAAAACCTTGATTCTAAAGATGAAAACATTGATACCATGACCTGTGGGACCCTGGCACTTTCTAAAAATAGAAATTACTAAAAATAGACAAAAGCAAAAAGCAAAATTTCTAAAATAGTAAATCTCGGATTGGTCCAAAAGTGCCAAAAATAGAAAAGCAAAAAGCAAAAAAATAGAATCCCTAAAAAGTAGGAAGTGTTAGAATTGACTCAAAGCAATGGCATTCTTCGTCCTCCAAACCTTCTGAGCACTTTGACGACATCTATGCACTATTCTAGGCTTGAATTCTCTACTTGTCCGAGTGATTACTCAAAACTCTAACTTCAAACTCTTGAGGCACTGACTTATGAAATTGTAATACGAAGGCAAAATCCCTAAAAAAAGAAACTAGTGGGGGTCTGTTGACGTGGTTTTTGTGACCGCACCAAACAGCAGAACAAAATAGTCCGAAGGCTACTCCGTTCTCTCTTGATCAAAGTATTCCGTGTGCTAAGATTGCGAGATAGATCACACGTTCAACTCCAAGGTTCCGAAATACTTGGAACACCCTCAGTTGGTTGATGTGTATTGCTGTGTTCTTACGAGGGGACTTACATAATTGTTCAGGCTTCTTGCAGTTAACAACAGATAGATGATTTTGAAGGGGATTTTGCGTGTATGATTTGGCAATATAGTATGTTTTCCTAAAGCTAACCAGAAATGTACGGAAAGTAAAGGAGTATAAGGCCTAAAAAACTTATGTTCTATTCTAGATGCAGGACGTGTGGAGCTCAATTTTGGCAGACTTCAACCGAATTTCACTTAGCCTCACGTCGGACAGCCTCAGTAAAATTGGTGCAATCTTCAAAGGGGATAGCAAGAGATGTTCAAATTATGATTTAGCATACGTACACCATCAAAACGACGCATATAAGTACACAAATCACAATCGAAGTTAAACTCAAGATAATTTCCAGTCGACCACGCAAGGCGAACTTATCATCAACAAGCCGCTAGTGGTATGGAATGAAAAGAAGCTACCTCAATAAAACACCGCACATCAAAGTAAACTACTTGCATGAAAATTAAGCTACTTGGATTCGAAAGGAAGAAGAGACCTTGCTAGCTATTGATGACAAAACGAATTCCACCGTCAATGAAAAGATCTATTATCATGAAAAGTGTTACACAACAATCTCCACAAAAGTTTTCAAAGGGAAAACTTTCTTTCTTCTCCACTATGCAAAATGTCTACAATGCTCTACTCTTCAATCTCTAGCTCTAAAGCTAATGCCTAATCTTCTAATCTGATGTCTAATTCTAATGAATTACAAATGAGGGGGACTCCCCCTTTATATAGCTAGCTCGGTCCCAAAAGACTGCTAGGGTTACAATCAATAGAGTGGCTAGAATCGTGCCACCTCAGCCCTAACCCTAAAAACTGCCAGAATGGGGAGTGGTGTAATAAATGAACAAAGATTCCCACTCACTCCCAAAAATAGTAAAGGCAATAAATGCCCACAATCAGTCTTCTAGAAGATCCTCGTCCAGCAGTGCATTCCCGTTCTCCTTCTCTCTGGCTGCAAACTCAACGAACCTGCCAAGCACAGCCTCAACCTCCTGAACTGAAATGGGTGGAATGCAATCTAGCTGAAACTCTAACACTGTGACTGAATGCTCATGCCTTGCACATGACTTCCTCCAAGCAGCTAAGGAATCCTGTGTGCTCTGAATCAAATTGGAGAAAGTGGAGGTGTTCTCAAAGTCATCCTGTGTGAAGGTCTTCACCTCTGAAAAGAAAGGTACCAACCGACCCCTCAAATTATCAACATTAACCTCATCTGGATTCAGCCGCCTAGCAAATATGGCCTCAAAAGTGTTCTGAACTCCATCTATAATATTGGCCATAGCCTTATGTATCCTGGCTGAATCCGCCTATGCAGCGTCGAAGAAACCACGTCCCGTGATCGCCGAAGAATACCATCTAGAGAAGTCATATCTGTCATTCTCCTGAATGACACCTCCATCAATCAGCAACCGCAACGGAACATGCCTCAATGCCTTGAGACGCTGAATTACTTTACTCTGATAAATAGAAGCATCACCCCAAGCATGATCAACCGCCTCCATCCGTGCCAAAATACTAGAGGCCTGCTGAAAAGCAAAAGCAAGGTCCTCCATAAACTTCTCTGTCTCAGCAGGAACTCCTGTGACCCACTTATCTGCCTCCTGTGCCATCTTTCCTAGCTCCACCAAGCCATTGATTGACTCTCTGGGTATCTCTGCTGGAGGCTCTATCACTGGAATATCCTGCCCTCGAGAACGAGACAACTGTTGTACATATCCAATCAAGGCCTTGTGTTCTCTTTTCAACCTTTTATACTTTCCTTCCTTCTTGAATAACCTATCTTTGAGGGCAAGGTAGGAGTTATCACACTCCTCTACAATCTGTGCACCAGTGGGGCGTCCTAAATCCAAAGTCGTGACCACATAATTCTCAGGCACTGCTTCATTTCGGTCACAATCAACTTGAGGCACGGCAACGTGAAGAGTGCGAGAGCCATCCTCTTCAGTGGAGATCTTGGAAAATTTTCTTGCTTTCTTCTTCTGTGGAGGTGCACTGATCCTGTTCAAAATTTCTTCCATCTCAACTGCTGGATCGATCTCCTCACTAGGGCTTCTCCTCATCCTATCCTTAAGCCAATCAGGCACATCGTACTGTATATTGAAGGGCTGCTGTTCTTGTGCCTCTACCTCTCTAACTTGCTCAACCTCTACATCATTCTGGTGAGGCTCATCGTCCTCAAGTGGCTGGGTGTCTCCTGAAACTATATCATCGTCATCATTCATAGTCGCCTCTAACTCCTGCTGAAACTGAGGGTCAGTAATAGTCCCCTCATCATCCTGCTGATCAGCCCTAATAGGTGCATTGACACTTTGGCCAACCGACTCTCTCCGTGGAGGCTGATTATTTTCTTGTACTACTTGCACCTGATTCAATGCATTCCTCTGATCAGCAAACAAAGAAACCTCCTGTATACTTGGAGAACGTGTCTCCAATGGCATGGGCGATGCAACTCGTGGAGGCTCTAGTTGAGTAGGCTCCTGTCGAACTAGCTCTTTCTTTTTGCCTGTGGTGGGTGTCCTGTGATCTCCCATCAAATTGTAAGTCAAGGCAATTGACCTACTCTTCAATCTGCTCACACGCCTATCAACCCATGCTCTAGTAAATGTTAGGACCGGGATAGAAAGTGTATCCAAATCTGCAACCTCAGGTTCTGACCAATCTGGGAGCGGAAGTGGGGTATCTCTCACTGCTGCATAGTTCGGATGGACAACGTCCATATCCTCATTCACCTGGTCTGGAACTGGAACAACTTCACACTCCCTGATCAAAGTAATTGGCAACCGAGAGAACATCCTTTTTCTGACTTCAATCTCATCAGCTCAATCAGCCCAATAATCCTCAATATTTGCTTTGTGCTTAAACTCCTCTGACAGTACCCATTTGATGTTGTGATGTGGATCATAGTGTTGTCGGCTAGTGTGATAGGAAAAGTGATAAAATTGAAGCTCACTTTCAGCCTCTCTGGCTGCCTGTATTGAGGGACACACTTCATCCGAGTTGCCCATGACAATTGGGAATTCAACTCCTCCCTTCTTTTTCTTTTGAATTTTATCATAGGCAATCAATTGCCTAGATATCTCCAACATTAAAATTCTATCCGTTGGGTACTTAGGCAGCCTATATGGGTACGATGAAAAACCTTGCAGCCTAATATAAGAAAACCTTGGAAACTGTATGAACCAGCACCCATACCTTTCAATCAACTCTTGGGCCTCCCTCGAGATTATGTGATGTAACCGCTCCTGAAGCAATCTCGTGATGTGCATGGTGAAGGCATCATTGACACGCTTGTAATGGGTAGTACTCGCCAGGTGCAACTGTGGACAAGCGTCATAGATCTTGAACTGGTGAGAGCCACAACCGACAGGCTCCTTGTAAGAAATCCCTCTGTACTTCATCATACGTGCCAACATATAGATGATGTAAGAGCTCATGTAAAATGTCTTCGTTCTTCTTAGGCTCAGGAGCTGCTCATGCAAATTATCACTGATCATCTCGGCCCAATTGACGTAATCCTTCCCTTCTAGCACGAGGTTGATGTAGTAAAACATCCAAGGCTCGAAAATAAATGACTGTGGGAAACCACCAACCCTGCTCAGCATCATAATGAGGTCACAATATTCCTTCTTCAGGTCATCCGCTATGATTTGCTTCGGCAGCTTTGTACGAGAAGGCTTGGGAGTGCTCATCCAGTGAGTGTTGATTGTCTCCGTGCATCTCTTGAATGCAGAAGCATACATCCGTTCAGCTCGCTCTCTGGACTTGTAAACCATGTTCCTGTGCACCGGGATCCCGAAAGCTTCACCGATGGCCGAAGGAGTAAGATTGGCTAGCACTTGGCCATCCGGTGATATGATTGACCGATGATCCTTCTCATAATAATTGGCGCACTCCATCATCAGCTCCGAACACTGAATGGCTGGTGGGAAACCAGCAGCTGCATATAATCCGCTTCGAACAATATTGTGTGAAGTAGTCGAAGGCCGATGACTTCCAATCCCCAACATTCTGTTCTTGAAGGCCTCTAGGTTGACGGAGCCCAAGTTGGTGTCTGTCAGCTTGCCCAACTTTGAAATAAATTTTGATTCTGGCATGAATGTCTTACTCAGCTTCTTGATCACGGTCTGTCTGGATGCACCATTGTTATCTTTGCCAGTCGCCCTTGCCTCAGCCATCTGCAAACAATAAACACTCATTAGCAAATTAATTCATAAAATAAATAAGATACCTTGCAGGGCTGCCAGTCGACTTTTAAAATTTGAGAAGTTGCAACATTCAATTCTTCTGCAAACCTCAACTTCTCCTTCACAAGATTTCGAACTTCAACACTTAGAAAAGACTTCTAAGTAAACTTCAGTGACTTCACTACTCTTCAGCAACTCCAATCAGCAACCAGCAAGTTCGCACTTTTTAAACACTCAGCAACTTCCCACCTCAAGGCGTCCTTTATCACTGGCAACTTCAAATCTCAGCAAGAAATCAAACTCTAGCAATCAACAAGTTCGCACCTCTTAAAGCTTCAGCAATATTCGAGCTTTTCAACACTTGCAGCCACTTTAAAATTCGAATTTCTCCACTTCAGATTTTTGAAACCAACTCAAGTCAAGTCGTCCCTCTCAGCTTCTCCCTAGCAACACTTCAGCCTTAGCAAAAATTCGAACTCTTCAAGCTTTAACAATGCTTAGTCCTCAACAACTCTCTCAGAGCAAGTCGAATTCTTCAGCTGTGAAAGATAAGTGAGAAACTTCTTCATTTTATAGCCAAAAATCGAATTCTAGAAGGAGCCAATTATAGCCAGTACATTTAATTTCCACTACTCCACTTCAAGAATTCGAATTTTCCCTCTCTGGTATTTCTGACACTTGTCCAAGAATCTTAATCTTCTAGAAGTTCATCCTTGACTGGCATCTTTGAATTTATTTTCGAAAAAATTTAATTTAAATTCATCTTTTTAGTTCACCGGTTGGAACTCTGTTACTTGAATTCGAATTTAACTTCTCATCAGCTCTGGAAAATTTATCATCGAAGAATTCAATCAAAATTATCTAGGCAACTCATCTCGAATTCATCATTCGGAGAAATTCATTTTGAAAACACATTTTATCCATCTTGCCTTAGAGAATTTTAAATCTTCCCCCTAGGAAAATTCACAATTTGAGCACTGATTAAATTCTTCACTGAGAAAGTGTTGGCGAAGTGCGGAAGACATGGAAATCCATCTATCATCGCAAATGTTCAATACCCAGAAGAGAATTTTCTTCAGAACGCTTCGAATCCATGGGTACCCAACGAACGGGTTCATTTAATTTTTAAATTTTGAACCTTAGAAAATATTATTTCATCAAATTAAAGCCATTCTTCGCCTGTGATCATCCTGTGTTGCTCCAATTTGAGAAATTTGAGTTCATCCTGCATTATCATCATTCTTTGACTTCACCACTGAGAAAATTTGCCAGTGTTCTAAGAAGAAAATTCATCACCCTGAGTTCTAGGCGTATTTTCTAAGGGAGAAAATATTTTTGCCTTAGAAGATTTTAAATTCTCTTGCACTTTGAGAATTTGCCTTAGAAAATTTTTATTCGTTCGCCAGTGGTGGAAATTTTATCAACTTCACTTGAAAATTTTTATTCATGCCTAGCACATTTTACTTCTCACTCACCACTTTGCATTTTACTTCACACTAGGAAAATATTCATTTGAAGCTCCAACGCCTTAGCAATTTTTTTTTATTTTTATCACTCAACATCTTGGGCGCATATTGTGTGTGAAGAAGGATATAAGGATATCTATTTTGTGCTTAGAAGTCTTCACTTCCAACGCCTAGGCAACACATCCACAAATCACTTTGCAATATTCTCTAACATATATCACCTTGGGCGCATATTACTTGAAGAGGGAATTTGAAAACACGCCAAACATTTATCTTCACCACCTCACACGTATTACCTTGGGCGCATCTTGCACTTGAAGACGGATAACGCCTAGCATTCACCCTTCCTTCACCACGCCTTAGAGCATTTTCAACACTTTTTACCCCATTACCACCTTATCTTTACTTTTACAACCTTAACTTGGGCGCATTTAGGCATGCAAGGAGGATGACTCTTCAACTTCACTTTTTTGTCTCTACTTGACCTCTTTTGGGCGCATTTAGGCATGTAGGAGGGATAAGAAATGTTGACTTGTTGACTTGCTTCCATCTTGGGCGCATTTTCATGTAGGTGAAGGATAAGAATTGTTGACTTGTTTGACCCACTTCCCTCTTGGGCGCATTTTAGCCTTGATGGAGGATGAAGCATATAACCACGCCTTGGAGTGACCTTTCACCTTCCTCATTCTCGTCTTGACATGCATGCTTTTGGGCGCATTTGGCCTATGGAGAAGGATGAATTTGTTTGACCACTTTGACTCTCTTGCAATTTGGGCGCATTTTACCCCTTGAGGAGGATGGGCGCATTCTGAGGGGTAAGGAGGACGAGTTCAATACTTAGGAAAATTTTCAACCTCCATGAGTTTTCCTTGGGCGCATTTTGCTATGCCTACAGGATAAAAAGTGTTGACTTTCATTGACCATTTGCACTTTGGGCGCATTTTGGCCTAGATGAAGGATGAAACTTCACACTTAGAATTTTTCTAGTTCTCATGCTTCAAGGTGGGCGCATTTTGCTATGGCAGCAGGATGGAGTTCCAGTCTTAGAATTTTTTTTTTTTTCATTTTTCGCTAGTTTTTCGTGCCCTAAGCCTTCTGATTTTGCATCTTTGAAGCTCAGAACGACTTGAAATTTTGAACACTACATCTTCATGACCTTGTTGTCCTGTCGACACTGCCATTTTTAGTCAACCTGCTATTTTTAGCCCATTTCTGAAGGTGATTTGCTATAAATAGTAACTGCTTGCTTTTGATAGCTCCACAGTTCCGATTAACTTGAAATTTGAATGATGCGCTCCTCACCACGTGACCTTACTACTGACATCAGCGCATGCATCTGACTTGCTATTTTTAGCCTGTTTCCAGATCGACTTACTATAAATAGTAAGTGCTCCGTTTGACTTGAAATTTTACCAGCAGATAGCCTGAAGGATGTTGATCGTGGTGGTTTACACCGGTTTTCGAAAATTCTGACTTTTTACCCTTCTTTTCAGACTCCGAAGCTGGAAACCCTAATCTGCTTTGCATGCGTATCAAATGATCTCTGTTTGTCTTCATTTTTGTGGCATTGCGATCAGCTTGTGATTCTGAACTGCTGGGAGGTGGCTGCCGGGACACACCTGCTAAAAATAGTAAGTTCCTTACTGAGTGATTATCTTCATTTGCATGTCACCATCGCGAAGCTCTCGAAAAACCCATCAGGAATCATCCGACATGCAAAAGAAACCCTGACATGCAAACCCTAGAAATAGCCTCGGAAGGCTGAACTCTGAAAGTTGTCTCGTTTTGCATGTTACATCATCGCAAAGGTCTCGAAAAACCCAGAAGGAATATGCCGACATGCAAAGGAAAACTCTGCATCTGAACCCTAAAATTTGCTCCAGAAGCTGGACTGCTAAAAATAGTAAGTTGCCTGTTTCAGCTCAAATTTTGCACGCGAGCAGCTTGACGTGTCCTGAATGCAGTGTGACTGTCGGATTCTCAAAAATGCTGATGAATTGCCTGTAATTGCACACTTACTAAAAATAGTAAGTACCTCAGAATCTGATGAAACTTTGGTGAGAGCTTGCTGGAAGCACACTGACAACAACGTTGAGCTCTGTTTTCAATTTATTCACTTCGTTCTACCTCGGATTGACCAGGAAAGATGAAACCCTAATTTTCAGACTTGGTCAATTTTACGCTTAAGCTCAAAAACGGGCGCAATCCTCGAAAGGCAGACATCAGAAAAGAGACAGAGAAGGAGAGAGAAAGAAAACCCAAGCCAAAAGACCAGAATGGAGCAAAAATTAGGGGGTCCCCATCTTGAATGGGGCGATGTGTGAAAAGGTCACAACAGGGTCCCCATTTGTAATGGGGCAATGTGCGAAATAGGTCACAACAGGAGGTAACCTATGAGTTGGAACTGCCAAAGAGCAGTAGGACACAGTGTATTTCATGTTTCGTGCCTCAAGAATGCACTTGGACAGCGGGTTACTTCTTCATCGGAGCTGCCACCATTGGATGAGGAGGGACATTTAGTCCTAATTCTAGAAGAGATAGTGGATACCGAGGAGAAGAGATTGAGGAACAGGGTGGTTAAGAGGTATTTGGTGAAATGGAGAGGTTTGCCAGCAGAGGATGCCATGTGGGAAGATGAGCAGATTCTTTAGCATCCCAGTTTGCAATTGCTTGGAGACAAGCAATTTCGGGAAGGTAGTACTGTAATGCCCCCTTCTCAGTAGCCACCCCGGAGGTTGTTTAGCCTTTGTTTATTCCTGAAGGTTAAATAGGAGAAATAAGGGAGTAAGTATTAAATTAATTATTTATAAAGTTATTTCAATAAATTAAAATCATAAGATAACTTTATATTTAATTAATGTAGTAAAGTGACTTAAAATAATATAATAAATCATAAAGTCACTTAAGGGAATAAAATAATAATATTTCTAGAAGCTTCTTGGAAAGTCTTTGAGAAATTTTTATAAGGAGTTGTTGGCCTAGCATTTGTGCATATGCTTATGTCTTGGTTTATACTTCTCATACCAGTTTGGTAGAAGCTTGAATGCTTTGCTTGTTCGAGGGTTTGAAGACTCTAGGATACCAGGTTCGGTTGTGAAAGATCAACCTTAGCTGGAGATTGTGGAGGAATCCATCTAGGGTTTTTATAGGTGCTTCATTGAAGAGTTCAAACAATTCCACTAGCTGAGGTATCATTGCAAGGGGTTACTATTTATGCAATAGCTGATGTATTGTTGCATATGGCATTTTATTGAAAAGATTCCCATTGTTGCAACAGCTGATTTATTGTTGTAACTGATATTGACAAATTTTGTGGTCTTTGACCAAATTTGTGGAGCTCAAAGAAATCAATTTTATTGGATAATAAATGCACAAATTTGGAATTCATTTGCAGCCTTGAAAGAATTCGATTTTGGGAGAAGAAGCTTTGCATTTCTTGGAAATAACTTTCAGTATTGGAGGAATTGCGATTTTGACAGTTAGAGGCTATTTTCAGTCACAGAGAAAAATCGAATTTCTTTGAGGGAAAATATTCACACCTCTAATTGGAATTCTGGCGCAGTAATTAGGGCATTGGATCTGATTTGATTCAAGTTCGATTTAATTGGAAACTTAAGGCATTTTATTTAAGGAGTTCGTTTTAAAAGGGTTGCAGCAGTCTAGCATCAAGGAAAATGAATTTGAAACTTCATCAGATCGTTTTTTAATAACTGGAAAATCGTGGGCGACCTAGCAGCCAGAGCGCGGTATTTATGAGATCACCTACAGCTCGTCTTTGAAGGATTGTGACTGGTAAAAATCATGGTCAACAAACAAACAGGCAGCATATTGATTTTCTTACATTGAAAATAAATTCATTGCATGAGGAAAATCGTATCTCTTCAAGTACTGCTGGCGCAGCCTTCATGGCATCATAATTCAGCTTGGAGAAGGTTGATATTGGAAGATCTCATCTGGTATTAAATTACAGTCATCTGTGAGAGGGCGGGGTCTCTTGTCTTTGAAGGGCGAATTACATTGTGCAGGGAAAATCGCAACAGCCATCACATATCTGGAACAGCTCGACTTTGGTAGATGGAGGTCTTAGCTTTATGCTGGATCACTTGAAAGTTTATCATTGTTACTTCTACATATTGTCATCGATTCCCAAGTTCTCATCTGATGTTAAATCTGTATTTAATTGCATAATCATTCACAGCAGTTGTAGCGTCTGTCATAGCAGCCTTTTGTATTGGCATTGTAAATGCCTATCTTCAAGGGCGATTAGCTGCATTTGCAATCAATTTGGAGTTACCCTTTGGCAATACAATTCATTATGGAGTTTGTAGGTGAAGTGTTTGTAAAAATGCCAGTTAGCTGTAGTTGCATATTTGCATAAAGATTTCAATCATTATTTGAGCAAGATTGCATGACAAGTGTTTGCAAAAATGTCATCATGCTGTAGCTGCATTTTTGCTTGAGTTCCCAGTCATCTTATCTTGGTAAAAATCACAAAATTATCTTGCATTGCATTCTCATTTCAATAGTAGTCAATTGGCAAATTTAGTTAAGTCTGGCATGTGTTTTACCATTACCTCAAAAAGGCAAAACAAAACAGAAAACATTTACCAGCTGGAAACAGTTTGCAAGACAACTGTTTGACAAAATTCCCAAGAAGAAAAAATCAGAAATTTGAGGTCAGTTTTGGCAAGGCCTCTTACATACTACCATGTTATGGATTCTTAAGTTATTTGAAGGCCACACCTTGAAATTTTGAGACACCAAATTGACAATTGGGAAACCATGAATGATTAAATTATTTAAACGGAAAACACTATGTCTATTAAGAGTTGGAAAAATTAAAGAGGAGAGAGTTAAAGAGGTATAAATAAGCCAAAGAGATACAAATAAGAGAAATCCTTGTACAAAGTGGCTTGTAGAACACAATACATGGTATGAAGAATATAGGAGTTAGTATCTCCCTTGTACTAGGTTCCAACTTGCTAAGTATATGTTGAACGTATGTAAAAGCTGTGACAAACTCCAATATTCTCTTGAGAGGAAGGTGCTAATTATCAAAAGGAGCTAATGTATCTCCCATGTTTTCTAATTAGGGAATAAGTCCTCATGTGAGGACAAAATAGATGGAGGAATTACAACATGTGTTATATTCCCTATTTAATGCGATTTACAAAATAGTAATAACCCTAAGTACTAATTTTAAGACATCTGATACATCCAAATAAAGCGTAACTCGAAAGATTCTCTCCAAAATTTTATTTGAGGGTTACAAGGAGAACAACCTTAAGACTAGGAAGCAAGGTCCCATTACCCAATGCTTTTTGATGATAACTTCCTTTAAGAGAAATAATTACAAATTTATAATGCTTTGAGAGAAGATGGAATGAAGAAAGCTGCTGTCTTCAAGAGGCCTGCAATGAAGCAATATTGGAGCGGAAATCGATGACTATAGTTGAAAACATATCTTTTGGAAACAAGGGAAATGCTCTTCTAAGGAATGACGAAAGGAACATGTCACAAAAAATGTCCAATAAAAATAATATGCTAAAGTAACGTGGAAACTAAAAATTGCCATAATCACCAAATGGTTTGTTGCAATTTTGATCTCTACAAAAGATGGAACCTCAAAGCACTAAGAGGAGAAAACAGGCAGCATGACAAAGGATTCACTGTAATCTACAAATCTCAAAGATTATACCATACTAGGATTGAGTGAATTTTTTTATCAAAAAGCATGATTTACATACACTTAATGTAATGGAAGTAAATCTGAAAATATAAGGAAAAATGAGGAATGAGACAACTCTAGTTAGCTAATTAATATATATTTTGTAATGATTGCTGTTATGTTTTTGTATGATAACTGAACATGGTTTTTTCTTATTACATGGGTTGATCAGGTGGTGTACTTAGTGTTGGTTAGCACTGCTTGTTATTGAGATTATTGTGGTCCAACCAACACACCTCTTGGCTGACCCAACTATATATATGATGATAATGGTTGACAATGGATGTAAATCTGAAAACATAAGGCAAAAGGAGGAATGGGACAACTCTAGCTAGCTAATTAATATATATTTTGTAATCATTGCTTTTATGTTTTTGTATGATAACTGAGCACGTTTTTTTTCTTATTACATAGTTCGATTAGGTGGTGTACGTAGTGTTTGTTAGCACTGTTTGATACTGAGATTATTGTGGTCCAACCGACACAACTCTTGGCTGACCCAACTATATGTATGATGATGTAAATCAGTGTAGGGAGGCTCTCACAAATTATCATATCTCCTTGTATCATAGATATGAAAGCATACTCCTTGATATATAAAGAGAAATGGAGTTCTTCTATTTGTGTTATGTGCAATTATTGGTATATTCCTCCATTCTATTATTTTTGTGTGTTATTTGCAAAAAAAATTGATGAAAAATTTCCAGTGCCTTTGCAAACAGTGCTTGGTCAAGAGAAGCTTGTAAAAATAGAGAGAAATACTTACTATGAATCACCATTAAAAGATCAAGATCTCTGAGTTGAAGAAGCTAACACATGATGATGCAAAATATAAATTTTGTGCACACAATGGTCAAAGGGCCTTGGTATGTGAATAACACTAGTCATAGAATTAGATTTGTGCAAAAAAATGTGAGATATTGGATCTTGGGTAGGAGATTGATTTTATCTTGAAAAATGCTTACTCTTTCACAAAATCTCTTGGACTAATATTTAAATGCATTTTCACTAGTTTTTTTGACAAACACTCATATTTTTGTGACATTATTAGACTTAATTTGAGTTATTTTGTAATGTCCCCATTTTAGGTTCTCTTGCTCTGCAGTTGTAGATGTTTGTTTCGGTTTGTGTCCGCATGATCAATGCGGTAATTTGAGGTTACCTAGTGAGCTTTGATGCACAGAGGAGTTCTACAATGCTTTCGGATGTTATTTCTAGCTTCTAGTTTGGGTTTCAAGATTCTTGGAGGGAGTTTCTATTTTAGTAAGTCGCCTGGTTGGCTCCGTTTATCATTATTCTTCATTGGGATCATTCTAGTGCAGTTAGTTTTCAATTCCGATGCATTCCAACAGTTTCTGGAAAATGAGTATATTAATGACTTTATTTTAATTTAATCACTAAGATTGGCAAATAGGAATTAAAATATTTAAAATGGCCCTTAGTGTTATAGCTCGTCAAAACTGGGATGAAATATTTTAAAACATGGATGTATTAAACAGGGGCCTTGTGTGTCAAATTATCATTATTTTAATAAAAAGGTCATTTTCGTAGCTAAAAGGGAGTTTAATTTAAAAAAGTGAATTTTTAAATAGAAGCTTTGAGAAAGTTTGTCGGGAAAAGTATAAAAGGAGGTTATGAGAGCTCATTTGAGGGATGTCGAGTTTATTCTATTTCTCTAATTGAAACCCTTGTGGTTCTGGAGATCGAACCTGGTTCATCTCAACCTTTGGAAGGACATAAACCCTTTTAAAGTAGATTGATTTCGGTGGTGAAACGATTCCTCCCTAGCTAGTTCTTGGGAAGATCATTCAGGTCTTCCAGTTGTGTGATTAAGGCAATTTTGTGAGTCTCCTGTGGAGATAAAATTGGGGGAAAACGATACACATTTCTACCTTTTTGGAGACTAAGGTTGGCATTCAAATTTGAGGTGGCTCATCACTGTAACTTGGATGCCATTTTTCGTGCATTTCTTGAGGTTATTCATTATTAACTACCTGTTGGGCAATTACAAATCAAAGGGGCTATGAGATAGCCATGAGGGTCAATATGGCTTGAAGGGAATTTAATGTTCAGACTTCTGAAGATTTACTTGCTCTGATTGGATGATTGGAAACTCAAAGGTTTGTGGGTTTGACATTGCATTCCTGGACTGAGTTGTGGGTTTTTCGCTAAGGTCATGGCCATAAAAAGGAGCTATTATTTCGTATTTACCTTTGATGCTCAGGTGTTGTCATAACCCCATATTAGGGCATTACTTAAATTAAAGATTTAAACCATGTGCTAAAAAACAATGAATTTGCTTTTACAAAATATCGATTCAAATGATAGAAATCATAGTATATATGTATATATAATAAATAATATTAAATAATATTATTATATGGATATTTTAATACAATTAAAATATAATATATTTATATTATAAAATGAATATCAATACTAATATTAATAATTTAAATATTAGTACAATATATATATTCATATTATATAAATATTAATATATAAATGTACAAGAGGATTATGAATGAGTTAAATGCCCGTTTCATTAAAAAGAGGCAATTCCTCATATTAAATTAAGTGTAAGATAAAGGTTTTTGGAAAAGCATGCAAATGAGGATATAAGACAAGCGATCAAGGTTAAAGAGCATATGAGTCAAGTTAAGCTTCCCGTAAATCACTAATAACTAAGCAACGGTCATTACACAAGCAGACATTCGTAGAAGGGACGAAGGGTGTTTATTGAGGGACTCGATGCCTTGAAGGGAGACGTCCACTCACTTGAGATAGCCGTCCAAACCTATATAGGAGAATTAATCTTTCGGTCAAGGGGAAGAAGGACGGGGAGCACGCGGATTGTACGCCCTCTGAATGGTGAACGGATCCTTCCTCATCATTTTGTCATCAGGAATAAAGGTTAAATGGAGCCCGACCAGCAAGCAATTCATGTGAAGAAATCAGCATTGAGGGCTTGCAAACAGGGTATCGATGAAGAGAAACTGAATGAAGGAAAGAGATGGAAAGAGCATCCGCAGACCAAGGCATAAGGTAAGTAATTACGGTACCAAATAAATGTCTATAAATTATGCAAAGACTCATCTAAGGATGAATGAATGATAATTAATAAGTGGATTAAGGAGTTAGTAAAGGGTGGAGCTGATATATATATATATATATAATGTGTTCACCGTATATATAATTCATACATTGTTAAATATATTTTTGGTAAATGTTAAGTTTTATATATATATATATATATATTAGAGAGAGAGAGAGAGAGAAAGAGAGAGTCGTAAACACCTCATAGAGAGTGGATATATATAATTAACCAATAATAATGCCTGCAGCAATTATTGGATCTTAAAGGTGATAATGACTCTAATTTGATAAATGGTATTATCTTTGGGATCTTGATAGACATTTAATATCTACTTTAATATACTTATGAAATATAACATAGGAGTCGTCTTTCATAGGAGTGATAAGGGAGAAATGAGTAACTGCCCTTGATAATTGGGTAAATGCTTATACCGTCTTTGATCTTATTAGAAATAATCACTAAACTTATTGTTCTTTAATGCTCCTAATGTCTCTTTGAGAATCACTTTGAGTGCAAGATTCAGGTTTAAGTGCCTCCACTAGAAAGGGGCCATTACAAGTGTGATGCATTTTTGGAAACATGGAGGACTGAAATGATGCATTTCTGAGTTGTGGATGCTTGAAAGAGCTGACGTGTTTTGTCTGGGAAGTCACAGACTTGTTAATAACCTTGGCGCTGCCTTATAGGAAGATATCTTGAATGTTGGAGGTCTCAGGAAGGAGTTGGGCATGATTACCTTTGTGGGGTGACTACAAATTTGTCCACATCTAATTTTGTCTTCTCCATACCAACTGCAATTTGTGGGGATACAACACTTAGCCATTGTCAACAAAAGGGCGCATTCAGGGGTATCTTGTATTCAACTGCTATTGTTTCTCAAAGAATATTTATTGCTATCCATGGTATTGCTTAGGAAGTGTTGCACAGTTGTGCGTAGCGTTTTGTAAACTGCTCAACCGAGCATGACCGTGATTTGTATAGTTGTTGTTAAAGAGTCATAACTCAGGTCTGATCATATTAGTGATTTCATTTCATTATTAAAATGTATTGAATGAGTGGAAATGTTGAAATCTGTTTTGTAATGAAATCCATGTAATTGAATTACCTTGCAAACTTCTCTGTCTTTAAAAAAATGACCAGTACAGTTATTATATCAATAATTTGACAAATGCAATATGTCAAACTGAACTATTGTAAAATATCGTTGAAAATATTAGGGGTTATTACAATGGCATTAGAGTATAGTTTATCTTGCCAGCCTGTTTGGGAAGCGAATCATGGCAGCATTGAGTGAAAAAGAGTTGAGCCAAAAACTTTTTATTGTAGGAGATAAACTCGAATGCTTATCGCAGTCAAAAGATGTTCTTCTTAGCACTTTGGAGGAAGTAGAAATTTACTTATACATGGTTGATCAAACACCTTCTCAGTTGTTGCAACTAGCTATGACTCCATCGGTGCATTCTTTGGTTAACCCAATGTTTATGGGACATCAGGATAAAAATGTGAGACTTGTAGTCACTGGTTGTCTTAGTGAGATCATAAGGATTATAGCTCCTAAGTTTCCCTATGAAGATGGCATAATGAGGGAGGTTCTACAATTGATTGTTGAGAGTTTTTGTGGGTTACCTGATGACCAAGGCCCTTCCTTTGGTAGGAGGGTTAAGATGTTAGAAGTAATGGCGAAAGCTAGACCTTGTTATCTTTTGATTGATTTAGAATGTGATGATCTTATTCTCCATATGTTTCATTATTTCATAGCATCCATCAGTAAGGATCATGGAGAAGCTATTTTTTCTTACATGCAAACCATTATGGTCCTAATCATTGATGAATATGATACTATTCCCCAACCCCTTATATCTATGTTGACGATTATTTTGAGGCAAGAACATGATGTCTCTACAACTGCTTATGAGTTGGTTGACAAAGTGTTCAAACAATGTGAGGGGAGGTTGAAACCCTTTTTGGATATGGAGAAATACATTACAAAGCCTCAAGATGATTCTATGATTGTGTATGCATCTATTCATGTTGAGGATGTGTGCAATAGAACAGAACTACCAGATGAAGAATGTATGACAGGAACCCAGGATGACCTTTTAGGGCATGCATGTGGCTACCATTGATGAGATGATGCATGAGGAAAATGACATAACAACAGCCCTGAATGCATCTCTTGAGCTATCCAATGAAGTTGTTGACACTAGTATCAAGGTTGGCAAGGTTGAGATCAGTAATATACCTTCAGATGATGGGCTCATTGTAGGCAAAAGGGATGAAGATTTCAAAGCAGCTAAAATAGGTGAAGCTTTCAAAACAACAAACAGTGATGATTACAGTTATGAAGACATAGGTAGTTTTGGTTTGGACTTCCAGACCCAGCTTATGGGGAGAGATACTTATGTTGACATCAGCATTGGTGAGTTGGGAAGTGACTTATTTAGAGAGACAACACCCCAAGAGGAGTACGGTGAGCACAATTTTTTTGAATAGAGCAATCAGCCTTTTAGCACTTGGGATCCAGGTGTGATGGCACCTAAGTATGAAAAGGATCTTGTTTGGGATGAATTTCCTTTTGACTATAGTGTTGTTCTAACTTCATCTCCACAATTATGCAAGGATCATGGCATTGATGATGTTCTTGATCTTGAGAACAAATCTGATTTCACATTACATGTAGCTGATCTTGAGCAAAGCCCTGAAAGCCTTGTTGATTTGGATTCACAATCCACTATTGAGGATGGTCAAGGAGAGGCACAGGTGGTTTGGGACAGCCTTGGAGACTTTGATGATAGGTATGAAAGTTCTGATTGTAGCATGCAACATAACAACAATGTACTGTCCTTGCCTGAACAAGATTGGAGAATTCAGTGGAAAAATAAGTGCACACTTTATCTGGGTTGGATGACATTAGAAGCCTTGTTGAAAATATCATTTTCATGACACCAAGAAACCAACATAAGCAAAATGTTCCCCTTGCTGATTTGCACACGATTAAAGGTTCTATGGAGGGAATAAAAACAGCTTTCTTACACATGATGCATGATAGAGATGTTGCTTCCAAGTTTGCAGACAAAACTTTTCCCATGACTAAGCAGTTAAGGGAAGAGGTTAGTGAGCTCACCATTGAGCTTAATTCCACAAGGCTTGCTTTGGAAAGTGTCCAAGAGGCACTTCTTGAAGCAAATAATTAGCTCTATGAGGTTCAACAGTTTAGGGGGAAGGAGAATAGAAAAAGGGCCAAGAAGATTGAATAGGTAATGGAGCTTGATTGCATTTAGGAAGAGTATAATCTTGCCCATTGATTTTAAGTATTTTTAAAATCCTTTGTTTGAGGTAGATGTTGATGTGACTTATGATGATCCACTCTTCAAGTTGGATGATGGAGCTCTTTCAGATTCCAATGTCGAAATTGGTGATAATAACAGGATGTGGGATCCAAGTGCAATTGCCAAAGGTGAGATGTTGATTCAAAATTGGAATGTTAGACACAACTTTAGAATTGGTACCACTGTCCACTTTCCAATCAACTTACATAGGACAATGAATGATATCATGTAGATGGATTGGCCGACACCTCCAACTCAACAGTGGAGTAATTCTCAATTGGTGTTGATTAGAAGAGGTAATGTGGTTAGTGGACGAGTTCCTTGGGTCAATCCCACATTCACATTCTCCATGTTTTCAAGGGTAATCTTTTATGACATCTACTTCCCTAGTATTTCAATGTTGATTATGGCAACTTCCGTTCATGAGAAGATGGACTTCGAGTTCTTACAGGCTTTGTGGCAACAGGTTGTGGGAGGACTTAAGAATTAGTACAGTTATTTCCAGCGCTGTCCTGCATGGGTCATAGTGATTGTAATCAGTTTGAGTTGTTAAGGTGTATATCTTCTGGTGTTATTGTGGTGATTGCAGTCGATTGGATGAGTTGGTGTGCTTGATATGAGCATCATGACACCTGGGGATTAGGTGCTAGTGAGAGTTTGTTATTCTATGGTCGGGATGACATTGTCAGGATGTATGTGTAATGGTGCAAATTTGCACCCTAGGCAAATTCCCCATTTATTTTACCTTTACTTTAGAAAATATAAGTCGAATGATGCAACCCTACCATCGTTAGCTTATTTCTTCCGTATGGCCTTGTCTTTTTGCGTTGGTGGAGGAACTTTTGTTAGGGACATGCGTGCATCGCGCAGACGTCTGTGTGCCACGCTTACGTCCTGACAGGATTCCTACCCTTGGAATCTACAAAGGCATTACGTTTCTGGTTTGCTGCGAAACTAATGTCTTCTTCCTTTCCTTGACTGACGAAAATTGACCTATTACCTCCATTTTTGCAGTTCAAACTCATTCATTCACTCTTCCTTCACAACTTCTTCACTCTAGCTTTCAATTCTCTCATTCTCTTCTTGGTGATTTTCTTGCTCTCTATGGCATTCTTGTTGCAACTCCACCATCTTTGCACGTTGACAAAGCTTCATTCTCTTGGTGTGCTGTCATCTCTTCCTCTTGGCCTTGAGTGCTAACAGGAGGAAAGGTGATATTGCTCTTGTTATTTTGTTCGCATCTTTGTGTCGTATAGAGTAGCATCCAAGCTGTCTTTGCACTCTATTTGATATCGTATTTTCTATTCTTTCTTTATCGATTTCTCTATCTCGTTGCATATTTGGTTATCTGTGGAGGTGGGAACACCAAAATGGGGGTTTGACTGAAGCAGACTTCGAAACATAGCCCAACTTTTTTCCCGTTTTCGTTTGTGCAGGTGCTAGTTCGTCTATTTGGAGTTGAAGAATCGAAGCATAGGTGAAAAGATATATTTTCCTACTCTTTCTTTGTCATTTCCGCATTAGAATAATTTCTAGTATTCTTGTTGTTGTACTTTCTATTCTTTTGCTTTCTATCAAACCATAAAACTGTGTCAGTCGGGTCGTTAGTAGGCCCTTTGAGTTTTTTGTTTGTTCGCCAAACCTTTGTCCGTATAGGATGCCAGCGCGCCGCACTGGAGTCCAATTCCCACATTGCTGTCCTTAGACAGTGAGTTGTCTGGTCTGCAGTCTGAAACCTTTGAGGCTGGCTCACCCGGTTTTGTAAACACCTGTTTTCAGCAAGAGGGAAACAATGTGTCGTTTTCCCTTCCGTTTCAGCTTCTCTCTCAACCTGTCAAACAACTTGAGGTAGTTTAGGGCAATTCGTTCCCTTAGGCTCTCCCGTGACCTGGAGGTTTAGGGGTGATGAATCCCCCTTCTCTACATTTTTGGTGAACCCGATGTGAAAATATTGATTTCATTTCTAGGTGTTGGATATGTTTCTCTTGTGTTTTGGTGTTTTACAGACTTGTGTGTTGTGAAGCTTTATGAGCTTTACGAGTTAGTCTTCAACCTTGGGGCGTGTTGTTAGAAGGAGCTTACGACATATAGAGATGGATCTTAAGAAGTTCACTATTGGTTTTACCTTTGATGAAATGATTTCAAGAACAGATACAAGTTTCTCTAGTCCTTTTAGGGAAGCTCCTCGTATTCCTACACCTCTGACTTCTCCTTCTGCATCGTCTATGGAGGAAGACAATGCTCTCGAGATTCCCGTAGAGCAACTTCTTTCCCTAGATAGAAGGCTTTTGGAGTTTGGGAAGTATTTGGAAAAAGAAAGAGTTATGGCTAAGGTTGCTAAGGTTATTAACGACTTAAGAACTAGGTTGGACAAGGATTGGGTAGGTCTAGAGTTTCTCTGGGGCATTGTGGACATAGATGACACTCATGTCCCATCGTATAATCTTAGGTTTGGCGTTGCCCGAGACCTTGGGTTGGAGACCGTTGAAAGACAAATAGAAGTCTCGATCTTTGGGGCATTGTGGACATAGATGACACTCATGTCCCATCGTATAATCTTAGGTCTGGCATTGCCCGAGACCTTGGGTCGAAGACCGTTGAAAGACAAATAGAAGTCTCGATGCCTAGGATATCGATATGAGACTGGCCCTTCCATTAACATTGCTTCTGGTCCTTAGCCGCCCCCCATCATTAAGGTAAACAAGGTACCCTTGGGCTTTAATTCCGCCAGTTCTAATGTTCCTGGTGGCAATCCTAGAGCCCATGCTGGTCCTGGTGGCAGAGTCTTTGTTGGTATGGGGGCTAGTGGCTCTAGTGGTTTAGGTGGAGGTTTCACTGGTCCTGCTTCATTTTCTGACCCTTTGTTAAACGCCTTGTTGCAGAACATGGGTCAGATGCAGAACCAGCTAGTGAACTTATCCAATGCTACTTCTCAACCTATCTTTCAACCTTTCTTTCAACACAATCCTTTATCGATTGCTATTTTAAACACTCCTATTCCTCAGGGGATGGAGATTCCGAAATTTGAAAAGTATGGTGGTCGTGGAGACCCTTAGATGCACGTTTCGGCATTTAATGCTATGTGCATCGATTTCTTCCACCACAATGCTCTAATGGCTAAGCTCTTTCCTAGATCCCTTAAGAACACTATCCTTGAGTAGTACTGTTCCTTACCAGATAATTCTATCTTCTCGTTTGATGAGTTGGTAAATCAGTTCCTCCGATAGTTCCAGGCTAACATCGGGCCGAAGATGCCCTTTTCAAATCTCGTCCGATATAAGCAAGGGGACCAAGAGAAGGTGACTGATTTTATCGCTCAATATCAAGCACTATTCTCTCAAATTTCTTATCTATTGCTGGACTCAAATGTGTAGAAGGTTTTCATTGGCAACTTACAAAAGTTATGGCAAGAGAAGTTTTCCTTAATGAAATATGCTTCTTTCGCAAACCTATGTGCCGCGTTGCATGAGTACCAACTAGATGTTGTTAGACGTGAAGTACAAATAGACCTTAAAGAACAAATGATGCCAATGTATGAATGGATCCAAAGAGGCAATCTCCTTTGAGGAGCAAAGTGTTGAAAAAGGATATCTCCCATAGGAAGAAGTTAAACTATCCATGGGTCTAAGCCTATGTTTAAATCAAGTGAGTTTGAAGATACTCTTGAGATTGAAGGGGTTGGGTGACAAATTTGCCTTTGCAATCATTGTTTGTTTACATTAGATCATATGTTGAAGCATAATCTTTGGAACCCTAATCGCAAGACCCCAAGCTATGATCCCATAGCTTAGAACCATACATTGCTATGGGCATAATCATTTCATTGAAGAGGTGCATCTTTGAGGGAGATCCTATAATGTACTTAGCACTGGCATTCAAGGATAGAGAGAAAGGCTTATTTGTTGCAAAGATGAGAGTGAGAGGCAGATTGCAAAGAAAGAGGAATAGTAAGGTTAACCATCAGATGGTGAAGACCATAAAACTTAGAAAGCATATCAAGCTATCTTTGTTAGCTGTCGAGAGAATGAGAAATTGCGCCAGCGAAGAAAAAATAGGAATCACCACATGCAAAGCAAACAACTGTTGTCCTCATTGTTTTGTTGTTTAGGAAAATCATCAAGCTCATCAATATAGATACCAAAGAAAGTTGGTGAAAGAGGGCAATCTTTGTCAAACTCCAATAGTACTATGGACAAAGTTAGAGAGGCATCCTAAATCATCCAACATTATTCTCATAGAGTCACATGATGGTAATAATAATAAGAGTGTCAGAAAAACTGATGTCCTACAATTTCTAGAACATCAAATGTTGCATGTTGGAGACAAAGGCCTTTTCCTAAAGTCCACAAATTAACCAAAGAATTTAAGTTTAGAAGACTGATGGCGAGCTTCTTCAATGAGAGAGCACAAAGTGTGAAAATGTGGTCAATAGTATGGAGATGTTGTCTAAAGCCAGCTTGCCTCCTTTCCTTCAAAATATTATCATCCAATACCTCAAAAAACAACCTGTCAAGTATTGTGCTATAGAGTTTTGAAAAAGTAGCCCAATCATGATTATCCCATAATTACTTAGATTGGAGCAATCCCCAGATTTGTTAATGGGGTGGTAATATGATGTGACCAAGCCAAGGGAAACCCAGAATGTTCAACCTCATTGAATAGTTGTGAAATGCGGCAGGCAAATGAATTCACACCATACTTGAGAAAGTAAGCTTGGAGCCCCTCCAATTGGCCACTTTTCTGGAGTAAAGCTTCAAAATAGATGTCTAGAGTTTATGGGACCCCACAAGGGAGGAATAAAATCATGCATTTTACACTTTATAATAAGTTAGTGGTTTATGGTATAAATTTTATCTTTAAATAGTAAATTACTCTGTGATTTACAGTATAATTTTTATCTTTAATTTGAAATACTGGTTTTTTGCTTTAGAATAAGGAGGCAAAACCATATACATTTTACTTCTTATCCATAATTTTCTATATATTTTGTTTTTTACGTTTGTATAGAGATTGGTGCTACTTCATCCAATGGTTTGACAGCTTTTGTACATGATGTAATCAAGACTTACTTTTAGAGTCCAGTATACTAATGGCATCCCAAACTATCTCAAACTAGAAAGTTCAACCTTAATGCAAGCAATTAAAATCAATTGCCTGAAGGAATAAATGAGTTTCCAGTAAAGAGAATTGTATCAATTTGTTGAAGAAGAATTTTGTTTACATCAATGAGACTCAAATGGCCTATGGAACCACAAAGGAGGAACAAGATTCTGCATCTTGCACTCAATAATAACTCACTGATTCATGATATAAATTGTGTCTTCAATTTAAAAAATCCAGTGATTTACTGTATAAATTTTATCTTTACTTTGAAATATTGATTTTCTGCTTAAGGATGAGTAGTCAAAGCTCGTATACATTTTACTTGCTATCCATAATTTTCTATATATTTTATTTGTTGCTTTTGTACATGGCTTGGTGATGCTTTGTTCAATGCCCTGACAGCTTTATTACATGATTTGATCTTGGTTTCAAATGACTGCTATTAATTATCAGTAGATGTTAATATAATTTCTTTGGTTCTACCCTTTCCGCTGCAGCTCATTTAAGTACAGCTAAACCTTCCATATCCAATAGTGATTATTCTTCAAAATTACTGCAAAGCAATATTCAAGATTGCGTGCACGTCTTTCAAATGTTTGGAATTAAACATGAGAATCTGAGAAAATAAAGTGACAAGTTATATCATACCAATACCATAATCATTTCTTCTATCTTATAGTAATTTTTGTTATACTTATCCAATATAATGGTAATATATTCTAATGCTGTATGCTTTGGGAATTTCATCGTATGTAATACATGATTTACATGATTTGATTGGACTTTTTTTTCAACCTCGAGGTTCTGTTGAGTTAGCTAAACACGAAACATGCTATTTGAGCATTTCATCTTTGAGCAATGCAAGATAGTATGAATATGCTGTTGGTTGTTGTGTTGCATCTAGCTAGTTTTTAGATCCTATTTTAGCAATTATTACATAAGAATCTGTAATGTATGTTCATGCTGTATACACATCCTACTCAACTTAGGTCTTGTGTCTGATATAAGATATGAAAGTGAGATATTTACAAGAATTTCAATGTTCTTTGGAAATTTAAAACATCACCAGTAGAATAATCTTAATATCATGCCATTTGATTTTCATTTGAATTTTATTCTAAGTTCATATTCTTTGCCAGGCCAAAAAAATGCCTTTGTCATTTCCAAGGCCAGAATTGAATGGAGAGTTGGTCTCAAATATCCGGCCACTTATTACAGGAAGAGGAGATAATTTAACTGATTCTCATGTATCCCTGAATGCTATAAATGGGAATGAGGTGGAATCAGATACTCATACTTCATGCAGACCCATCAAGGATTTTCTTGAAGTTGACATTTTCAAAAGGAATGGCTCTGGTTGCATAGAAATGGATTCCTCGAGAACTTTTCATGAAAGCATGGCTACCGAGGAAGTTGGTAATGAGTATAAAGACTACCACACTAAACAAGGATTTTATGATATAGGTGAAAAAGGGAGACTAGTTCATTCTAGCAATTTTTGCAGGCCAGAAGCCTGTGACTACCATGGGGCAACAGTTGAAAATAGCTCTCATATATCATGCAAAACCAAGAACAACAATAGGAGTTCCAAGTGGGATCAATACAGGATACCAGTGAGCTTGATTGAAAGATGGGGCGATGCCATGGGTATCCTTTGGAAGCTTTCTAGGATAATATTGTAATTGCTTTGTGACTTATTTCTATCATATAGTGTGCTCTAATTTATTCCCTTTCTAGTTAGCTAGCACTATACAGCATGTTTCCATTGTATCCTTTTGAAATTCCTTAATGATAAAGATATCGTTTTTCCTGACTCAACACGTTGTTGTTGTTTTACTAAAAGCTATAGCCGCTATGTCAAGGGTACTGGCTCATTTCTTGCAACTGCCAAGGTGGATGTAAGTTTGTGGAAAATCACATGGTGCTCACTATAAGCAATCTATTGCATGTGTTAATTATGATGATAGTTAGGAGAAATGATGTCTCACACCTTCATTGGACAAAATTAGAAGTTTTTTTTTTTCTTACATATAAAATTAAAAGTTTCTTTTTGCTTACATATTCTTTCTGTATTGTATTGTCAAAGTTATAAATCCTGATTGTAACATGTTTCTCTCTCTTGACAGTAATATTTTTAACAAAGTTCTGAATGTTGTCAGTTGCCATTATTTTTAGTTTTGAAAATACTCTAGTTGTGTACATGTGTTGTTTTAGTAGGTAGACTGCTAAATTTTGAACCAAGACTTGCAAAAGCACAGATTTTGAGAACTGAGATCTCTCAGAGTGTGAACCAACAAATTCAATTGTCACCATGGTAGGAAAGGCATCTAGTTGGTTGTTTATGTAGGAAACTGCATGGCTTCACTTTAGGTTGATCTGCTATTTTTAATGAGGAAAACTTTTTAATTTCTAGCAAGTTTGTTTTCAATATTTGAAGCCTATCTTAGTCATCAAGTAGGAGATACTATCAGGATTTATGGTTAGTGTGACTCCAATTTGATGTTGTAAGATTTTTTGACATAAATGAAATAAATCTAGTCTAAGAACAATTTAGATTTAAAGTAAATAACTACTTAGTTCATGAAATTAAAGACTTATAGACAAAAATTTTATGAATTAACAAAACACTATCTTATTCATCAACAATGAGACCTCACAAAATGCAATGACATTTGATTTAATAGAGAATACATGAGGATATGAGAATGACAATGTAATGTCCTAGATTGGGGTTAACACAGAAAGATGCAATTTTTGTGTATTCTTTTTATTTGTGAAACAATATGAAAACTAAAACAGCAAAGTGAAATTGAAACTAAATCTTGATCATACAACAGGCGGCTGAAAATCACAAATCAAACCCTCATAATGCTGATATACATCTCCATGCGCATCATAATTAACAAATCTGAATAGTATGTGTCAAATGTAATGGCTACCCCCAAATTAAATCCAAATTTTTCCCAAAACCCTCAAAGATTTCTGCCTTCTATCATCCAAGAATTCGTCAAACACTTTGTATTTAATTGGAGCTAAATTTATTTTCAATGTGTTTTGCTATGGGATCATTCAAAGTACAATTTGTGGCAATATTGGTTCAACAAGTAAATCCACAATGCATAGAGATATCATAGACATTTTGACAAACAATTTGAATGCATAAATATTTAGCAACAATACACTCAGCTGTCATAAGAATGAGATTACAATGTAGAGAGCATATCAATATAACTTGGAGTCTTTATTGGATGTATTATAGAAAGAGTACAACTGTGTATCAAAATATCGCTTCAAAATGACATAACTTCTACAATGGTGACTGTTGTCATAAAAACACTTAGCTGTAGCATGCCAAAATTTAACCTATAGCTGATTATACTGAAAGATCTGCCTGAGGGCCACTCCAAATTGTTTGAAAACTGCCCCTAACAACAAAGCTTACTACTATGATTTCAACTATTTTTTCAATATTAAGTGCTTGGCATCTATAGTGCTACATTCCACCAAAAAAACACCCTTACAGCTGCATTCCACCCTTTTAAGCCTCAACAACCTCAATGTTGCAATCCCAATCTGCTCTTGTAAATACACTTGTAAATCTTCTTCCAATCTCCACTAAAAATATAATATTTAGCACAAATTTTATTCTATTTATTTCAGCCATGACAAGAGAATTTACCATCAAACCCTCTAACTGACAACATTCAACACACAGACAATCTCTATATGAAATTGCTCCAAACCTTCAATGTTCAACACGTGTAGATTCTGAAGTAAATTTACCAACAAACCTTTCCTGCACAAATGTGACTTTGAATGAATCACACAGTATTAACCAGGGAGGATCTTTCACCATAGTGGTTAATCTTCTCCAAGAGGGTTTTCGTCCTCAAGAAGGTTGAGATGAACCAGGTTCAATACCACAAAACCACAAGGGTTTCACAAGAGGAAATAAAATAATCTGCATAAACTAAATGAACTCATCATATCTCTTTTTATAAGTTTCCCGAGAACTTTTCGGAAAACTCATTATAAAATCACTTTATAAATTAAATAATCCTTCTATCCCTGAAAGTGATTCATTCATTATGTAATTATTCTTGGCACATAAATCCACTTTATCAGTGTCCAAACATTTAAATCTTTCCAACCCGGTTCCAACAAGCTATAACACTAAGGTGCTTTTTAAATAATTTAAATAATATTAAACAACCTTAGTAATATAATTAAAATAAAGCCATTAATGCACCCAAGGTGCTGAAAATGTTGAAAAGCATCAGGAACAAAAATTGACTGCATAGAGGTGATACCGATGATGAATATTGAGAATTGAGCCCAATTGAGTGACTTACTATAAATAGACACACTCTCCAATAATCTTGGAGAACACACCAGTAGTCAGAAATAACTTTGAAAAGTTTCATACATGTCCTCTAGACCATTTGAGCTCATTGGTAACATCAAATAACTCTTCTGAAAGTCTCATACGGGTTCTCTAAACCATTTGAGCTCACTGGTGACATCAAATAACTCCTCTGATAAGGCTGACACACACCCAGAAGATCAGTGCCGACTACAATGCAAGAGAACCCAAAAATGGGGACATTACATCAAATTACTTCAAATATGATTGTTGACTTATCAGTCTGCTTACACATGAATAGTAGATATAAAACCCTAGGATGCCAAATTTTCTCAGATCTAATTGGAATAATCAAATAGCAATAGGGAAAATTTGGTAACTAATTTTATTTCAATTGTAACTACTAGGAACTATTACAAACATTGATAAATGATGCTGGAAGCACAATTCAGAATTACAAATGATCATTGTGCACTCACAAGGTTGCAGACAACTGTACGAATTGCTAATCCAACTGATATAATTCAAAATCGGATCTCAAACCCTTTGAAACAACAATAATCGTAGTTGTATGACAATGGTAATGATGGTATGGTGATGACTAGGAGATATGGTGGTAGTGGCAACTGGAAAAATAGCTGCAACACCCACAAATAAATAATAAATGTTGTCTAAATTCCCTTGTATTGCAAGTGCTCCAAGACTGTATAGCAGCTATCATAGTTGTTTTTCAGAAGGGTTGAAGTTTGATTTTATTGCATCATTTGGATGATCAAGCTATGTAGCTGTACGAAACTCTCTCAATGAATAATATTTATTTGTAATTCTGAAATTTTGTTTCTAGTATCATTTTATTAGCATTTATAATTTGTCTAGCAGCTGCAAGGGAATTGGAATTAGTTTTAGAGGGTTTCTTATTAATATTTTGATATGGAATGTTGTTGGCATAATTATTTCAATTCAATTCTGAGCATATTTGACAACGTAGGGTCTCATACTTGTTCACGTGTAACCAATTATAAATCAACAATCATATTTGATGTATTTTGACACATATTATTTAGATCTATTGTTAATGTTGCATTTGATGATATATTCTAGCATTATGAGGGCTTAATGTGTGAATTCCAGCCACTTGTTGTGATTAGCATTTAGTTTAATTACAATTTTCTATTTGTTTCAAAATCATAAAGGAAATACAAAAAATTGTTTGTTCTCATGTTAACCTCAAATTGGGATAGTATAGTGGTATTAGAGTTTTAATCTGCTAGCCTATAGAGTTAGATCTAATAAGTTTTATGAAATATACCCCTTAGTTTCTTTCCAATTTTTCACTCAAACCACGCGTTAGCGTTATAGCCCAATGTAATGATAAGCAAACTAGAAGCAACTCTTCACTTTCTGATCAAGCAGATCTCAGAGTGGGCAAGGTGAGAGCATATGGTGAAGGGAATCTAAATATAATGAGAGCATATGGTGAAGGGAATCTAAATATAATATCAATGCTGAAAGTATGTTGTACCCCAAAATTAAAATTTTTGTTACACTTAGACATTTGGAAGAAATGAGTAAAAGTCTTGTTAAATTAGTCAAAAAGGTCAGAATTTGGGTGTGCACGTCTTGCATGAAGGGTCAAAACACAAAATTTTCAATTTCTGACGTCTGGGTCTGCTAAGAACAGCTTAACCTACAAAACCCAGATCTCAGTTTTTCATCCCTAAATTTTAGGAAAACTGCTATTTTTAGAAATTTTCTCAAAATAGTAACGTTTTCTAGGTTTTTCTGGGTTTCTTTTGAAACGGATACTGGCAAAATTTTCTAAAAATAGAAAGTTGGTCCTACAGGGTTCAAACTCATTTTGATTGGCTCAAAATACGTCCATATCAGGCTGGTGCAGTCAGAATCTTAAAAAGATCAGTTTTGCCCTACTGGGTCTATTCTGTTTTTCAGAAGTGTATCTGGAGCTTTGAGGTCATCAATGGAGGTCATTCGACTGCCAGGCACCAATTTCGACACTTAAACATTCGACAGAAGGTGAAATGATGAACATGCACGAAGAATGAGAAAGAAAATTGGAAATTCATGAAAAAAATTTTAACACTGTTGAGTTTGGGCGCGCCCCTGTTGAAGAAAGGCACCCACCTTTTTGGGGCATCAAATGTCAAAATCAGGGTTCACGCCTCCAGTCAATGTTGTTCAGTTCCCTGCCAGCCTCTCAACGAATTCAGCGGCGCAGTCAACGGATCACTCAGTCATCTGGAATTCAGCATTGAACAGGGGTATTCAAACTGGTGTCAGAAGGGAAAGTGAAAAAATATCAAAAATTTGACTGAGTCTGCATGAAGTGGGCGCCCCTGGTGAAGAAGGGCGCCCAAGTTTTCAAGGGGTTTGTTAGATGAATTCGCAGATGAGGCTCTAACGTAATCTCTTCGCAGCTGATCCAGCTTTCCAGCATGATATCCAGCACGTCAATCGGAGTTTGCAGTCACCAGATACGAGGAGTTGAAAGTAGGGTCTGACGAAGGCTGAGAACCAAGATTCAGAAGCAGACAGAGAAAATAAAAAAATAAACTAAGTCTGGGTGAAGTGGGCGCCCCCAGCCAAGATGGGCGCCCAAACTTTTGAGGGCCTTAAAATCATTATTTGATTAAGTTCATCCCAGAAGACCCCTCTTCATTCTTCGTCAGCTTCGCGATGATCATAACAGCCAGTCAATCCGACGCCCGGAGCTCCAGATTTGACGAGATCGTCTGTAGAAGGGATTTAATGAAGAAATTTGAAAGTTATGAAAATGGCTAACTCTGGACAAAATGGGCGCCCCTGGAAAGAAAAGGCTCCCATGAATTCGGAGGTCAAGATGAAGGATTTCGCCAGAGATGCCTCCAGAACATCTTTCTTAGAATTAGTCAGGCTCCGCCGTGAAACCTTCAGCTCGCTTGTCAGATCAATCTGTCAACGGGAAATCAGAGGCGAAGTAGCATGTCAAAATGAAGGAAAGTTGAAAATGTTTAAAATTTGACTAACACTGGAAGAAGTGGGCGCCCCAGGAGAAGAAGTGGGCCCAAATGTTCATGCCTTAGAATATTTTTCGAAGTTTCCAAAAGGTTTCAAAATTGCAAAAGGAAGATGGTGTCCAAGTACAAGGAAGCTGAGTTTTAGGGTTTTGGAAATAAAAGCAAAGAAAGCAAAACCTAATCCAAAGCCCTAAAGTCTATTTAACATAATTCTTTCATGTATTTTTCATTATTTTTGCAGGTAGCCTTCAAAGGAGAAAGTTGGAGCAGCAAGTTTGAAGAATTTTTGTGATTCAAGAATCCATAGTTGCTGGTTTATATCAGATTTTTCAGACCAGCAAGCATAAAACCCTTGCTTTTTCAAGCTTTTTGTTCCAGAAGATCGAATTTTTCAAGCAAAAGGCCAAGGCTTTCCTTTCTTTTGTCATCTGGGTCTTTTTGCCTCAATCTTCTGAAGAAATTTTCAAGAACTTCATCAAGTTGCAGCAAGTGCTTTTATTTTGCATGTCAGTGAAAACCTTAGTGCATTCAAATTTCAACCATCTGGGTCCTTTTCAATCAGTCTTCTGAAGAAAACCCATATTGCAACTTTTTTCAAGAAAATTTCAAAACCTAGGGTTGGCTGCTTTTTTGATCAAACGTCAGGGTTTTGCAAAACTAATCAACTGGGTCTATTTCTAATCTTGTTCTGAACAAAACCCAGGTGCTATTTTGAGAAAAATTAAAGGAATTAGGGTTTGCACTACTTTTTGAGGCAAAATTCAAAATTTTTCAAGCGGATGATCACAGGTTGTCTTGCATGATGCAGGCAAAACCCATATCTCGGAAAAAATTTCTCAAAAATTTGTCAGTTGGAGCACAAAAATCAGCATTCTAAAAATAGAAATCGCTCAAAACTTGTCAGAACCTAGGCGAGTTTATAGTCATTCTTCAAGTTTTCCGAAATGGAGTGCACTCCCAATTTTTTCAAGACTGAATCAACTCTCTTTCATAATTACATCAAAACAGCTGAGACAGACTTGCATCATATCAATAGAGTGTTTGATTTGCATCACAAAATGGAGAAAGCGAGCAACACTTCAATCAAGAACCTAGGACATTCCGGACTCCTCGCAGCAGCGTCAATCCCTATATCAGTTCAGAGTCTTGAGTTCGTAATCGCTTGCATTAAGCATTACAACCCGGCTACTAGGGAGATCCAGTCAGCAGATGGTAGATTGATTTGCAGTCTAAAGCCTGATATGATCGAGAAGTGTTTTTCCATTCCCCCATGGCCTGAAAGCATTACTCTCTCAAAGGGTGAATGCGAAAGGATATGGAATATGCATAAAGATAAATATAGCAAGAAGATTGCACAAAGATGGATGAAAGAAAAACATAAGACCTTGCCAAAGAACGTTGGGCGAGGGGAGTTCAAGGATGAGGTTGCCATCATCATCACTTTGCTCAATAGGGTCACTGGCTCAGAAGATGCCACCAAGTTTCAACCTTGGATGTTTTACGCCATACCCCACATCATGAAGAAAATCGAGTTCTATGACTAGCCTACTTTGATCAGTGACTGCCTACATCAGCAGATAACAGAATACTTCCAGTTTCATGTATTCCACATGATGTCATACCTAGTCTACCTGGTGGCCTATCAAGGTCAATTCAGAGGGTTAAATGCCGAGGGGTCATTGAGCGTACAACACATATATAACTACTATCCCCAATTGGAGTTCACAAAGTCGTTGCACCACTACAAAAGGGTGAACGAGGCTTTTCTGATGTATACAGTGCGAGACCTGGACAATGAGCTGCATGTCCGTATATCTTCAGTTGCCAGGGCAGCAATGGCGGAATGGGCGGATTGGTTTATACAGTTTCCTACCTTTACCTATCTCAGGGTCTATGGTTATTCAGGTGCCCCGCTCATGTTGCCAAGGTATCCGTCAGATGAGGTCATCTTCATGGAGTTCTTGAGGCAGGCTCACGGTGTCCATACAGTCCTGAGGAACAGAAGGAAACCCTCCCTCCACTTTCCATTAGGGTTGGGAATATATACATGCAGGACTGCTGCAGATGACAAGACAATAGGAGAAGAGTTAGATAAATTCGGCCTCAAATCTTACAGCGAAAGACGATCATTAGGGTTGGGAATATATACATGTAGGACTGCTGCAGATGCCAAGACAATAGGAGAAGAGTTAGATAAATTCAGCCTCAAATCTTACAGCGAAAGACGATCATTTGATCCTCATGGTGTCTATGCTGGCCGATTGGAGAAGAATTATGATCATATAGCCGCACTGGAGGATTTTTGGGCTAATTATGCAGATGAGTTCGAGGTGCGGAGACGTAGTTATAGCAGGCTCACTCTCCATCAGATGAAGGATTGATTAAATGAAGATATAGAAGGGCTATCAGATGATGATGAAAATGTGCTTCTCCCGATGTACACTCAGAAACGAATTGAAGATCAACCTGAAATATGCTAACCAATTTTTTCGATGAAGTAACACAACATAACCAACACTTAACCAACTTGATTAGCGTTAGCTCCAAATAGAAAACCAAACTTGAAAAGAACTCACACCAATAATGCACACTCAATCCCAATGAGGAATAGGTGTTGTTATATGGTGGAGGAGCTAAATGAAAAATACTTGAAAGAAACTACTCAACGTCAAGAATGTGCACTCAAGATCCCACTGAGGGCGAGGTGCTAACATATGACGGAGTGTTGAATTGAAACTAGAAATGAATAGGCGGATAACCAGCCATGAAGAGCATTTCCACACTACCACCAAACAGTGGGGGGAAAAGATTACAATTAAAACAATTCGTTCACTGCGGCGGGCATCCACAGAGTTGTGGGGATTCACCACTTGAGAGTGGGTACAAGAGTAATACAAATCCAATTATCCACACTGGCGGTAAACCATCCAGGGGTACTAATGTGAAATTAAAGAAATAATTGCAGCAATAAAGGACTGAAACAGTACTACTGTTTACAGTCTTACAATATGGAAAAAGAGCTGCAAATTACATGAAAATTACAATAGATTCAATTTACCATGATACTGGATGATTCCATATTAGACATCAACAATAAATGATGAAGAAAGGACTGAAGATTCAAACTTAAACAAGTCTGATGTAAAATAACAATTCTGGAAATTCTGATCAGCAACTGTGAAATTCAAAGAAATATTCACAACTCACTCAAAATACCTCTGTTTTGTGTGAAACAAAAACCAATGAGCTGCTAGAAGATAGGCGCCCAACATTAGATGAAGAAACAGCAACAAAAACTCATAATTTAATTCTTACATGAATCCCAATGCAGCAAGAATGGTACGACCTTCATGAGGGGCGATTTTGACAAGTAAAAATCAACAACTCAAAATTAAAACCTGAAACTCTCCAAAGATGGTCGCCTTGGGTGTAGGAATGGATTGGAAAAGTACCCACAAGCAAATTAAATTCACACAAAAAGCTGTATGCAAAAACCACTT
>VDFB02004028.1:0-13166 GCA_007258455.2 Sequoia sempervirens | reverse complement strand
AACAATTTTAAAATCTTTGGCACATTGACCAAAATGTGCTCATCCTCCAACCTATCACAAGTTGACAAGTGGCCTCTTTTCATTGGCTTATCTTTAGTCCCACATTCTCCCTATTTGGAATTCTTTTGTCACTTTTGGCTATAAATAGAGGTCCCCTCTATTGTTCAAATCCTCCACAATCTCTTGCAAAGTCACTCTCTTCAGGAGAACTGATTTTTCCCATCACTCCATCTTCAAGGCTAAATCATTTAGCTTAAGCAAGGATTGGGAAAGGGATTCTTTCCATAGAAGCACCAATCTACTATGAGATAGATAGATTTCATGTTTTTCTTTGTATGCTTTTATTTATCTTGTTATTTGATAGCATTTTAAAACATGTTAGATATCTCATATGGATATTAAAGTTTTGTTTTGCTTAAATATACTAACTATTCCTATGTATGTTAGTTATTTAACCATTTATAGATTTTGATATCCATAGGTTTTATTTTAGATCCTAAGATGGATGCCCTTGTTTCTTCTTTTCTTAATGAAAATATGAGATGTGTTGATACTATAGAAAGTGGGGCCTTGTGAAGGAATTAAGAAACAAAAATAATTAACCTTCATGATTCTTCTATTAAAAATCCTTTGATAATTGTGGTGATGGTGCTTTATTTATTTGTACTAATATTATTAGTGATGACTCTTGGAATATTGATTCATGTTGCTTCTATCATATGACTCCTCATAAGAATTTATTCTCATCTCATGTTCTTATGATGAAGAAGATGTATTTCTTGATGACAATAGTTAGCATATGATTGTTGGATGTGGAAGGTATAATTATATTCTAGGGATGGGAGAGTTAAAAGTCTTGATGATGTTTTGCATGTTCTAAGACTTGCAAGATATCTTCATTACATCTTCATGTTAGAGTGATTTTTGAGTGACTATGATGTTAGCATAATTAATTACATTGTATGGTGGTGGGTGTTTAAGTATACAATTAAATTGTTCTACAGTTATACTATTCTCCAACTACTTCTTCATGTGTATAAATGCTTCAAGATCATCGAGTAATAGATGTCTGAGTACATTCACCTTCATATGATATCAAAGCATGCATCAAACCAAGGACTGACAATTGGAGGTTTGAAGGTTTGCAGAAACTTCTAGATTGTATTAGACAGATCATGTCTTGCAAAAATCTAAATCAACGTGAATGGTGTGAGGTGTATATGGTAGTACAAGAATAAGGTAGTTATAGGCAATTGCACAACATATTATTTACTAACTAACATCGTGAGAAGCATGCACATTGAATCATTCCCAAGGTATTGTGAACAAAGGTTATACAATGGCATTGAAATCTACTAAATAATTGCATGAAGATCTACATAAATTTTTTATCATGGAGAAGTGCAAATTATGATGAGATTTTGTGGTTGTTATGAAAATGAAGGCACATCTCAACCTTTAATTCTTCCATAGCATTGATTATTTAAATACTTAATGTTTCCAATTATCTCACATTTTTCTTGTTAGTTACAACTTGTAGTTTTTTTTATTTTTGAGGAGTCAAGTTGGAAAGTTGCATTTACAGGTGGAGTTTTACATGACTCATTTTCTATTTTTGTGTTGATTTTGCACAAAAAGTGATTTTTTAAGTTATAGTTTTATTTGGCAAGTGCAGGTTTTGCATGTGTAGGTTTAGTGACAATTGGAAGTTAGTGTTGCATGTGATGACAATTAAAAACTTGTAGTTATGCATGTGTAGTGGTTTTAACACTTTCCATGTTGCATCTTTAGCCTTTGGCAGTCAATTTAGAAATTTATAATTTATGAATTGTAAGCTTATATATATTGAACACTTATTTTTTGGAGTTGTATGATGATTTTGTGTTGAGATACTGTTATGCTACCGAATTTACTCCAAAATTATAACATAGAAAAATTCTTGTAGAAGCTTTGCATTGCAAGTGTATTGTAATTGTTGCTTACAAATAATACATTTTTCAAGCTTATGTAGTGTGGGGCATTTTCTCTTGAAAGGGTTTACCCCACATATATTTGATGTTATGTGTTTTTGTTGTATCTTTGATTATATTTATGTTACCTATTATGTGAATTTTTTTGTTATAATTATTTAAGGGTTTGAAACTATACAAATTTGTACATTCTCTCCTCTAATATATTAGTACTAGAATCATTTTTATGTACCTAGCTTCCTTTCAATTAGTACCAAAGCCTGATCACCTTTATTTCCTATTGTGGGTTAAAGGGTTTTTTGTACTGATCTTATTTGAGTGGGAGATTGTTGTAGAAATTTTTTGTCGACCCTATTGCAAGAAGGAGATGGAAAGCGCATTTGGTAGATTTGAGATAGAGAAGTTAATGGAGGAAACTTTGAGTTGTAGAAGCTCAAGATGGAAGACATTCTTGTAGAATGAAATTAATGGACAACTACTTCTAGAGCTATGCCAATGAGCATGAAACAAGAAGATTGGTATCTGATGGATTGGAAAGCTAAGGGTTTGATAAGACTCTATTTATCTGATTCAATGCTCCTAAATGTTCATGAAGAGAAGACTATTACACTTCTTTGGAAGAAACTTGCTTAGATTTATCAAACTAAATCTCTCATAAATAAGTTGTTCATGTGAAAGATTATGTATTCTCTTTGAATGGAGGAAGGAGTATCTATCGCAAATCATCTAAATGCATTCAACATGCTTTTTTCCTAGGTGAATTATGTTGGTGTGAAAATGGAGGAGGATTTTTGCATGAATTTTTTGTGCTCACTACCAAATTCTTGGGACCACCTTGTCATGGCCATTGGAAGTACCACTATCATCTTTAAGATGGAATTGAATTGGTTGCACCATTGCTATATAAAGATATGTAGGGAAAATATTTTGAAATGGCTAATGAGGCTCTGACAGTTCAAAAAATAATAAAATAAAAAGGCAAAAAGAAGAACATGAAGCAAGAAATTCAAAATCCAAATCTTGTGGGAGATCTAAGTCTCCTAGTAAGACCAAGGTGATATGTTAAAATTGTGACAAATCATCACTTTCGCAAAGATTGTAAGGAGGTGAAAAAGAAGAAAAAGAAGGTATTCTCTAATTCTAAATCCGAGAAATCCTCTTAGGATGATGTATATTCCTTTGTTGCTACCTTGGCAACACATGCATCATGAGATTTGTGGTTGATAGACTTCGATGCTTCTTTCCACATGACTTCCCATTGAGATTGGTTTTTTAAGTATGGAAGTTATGATGCTAGGAAGGTTTACCTAGGTGATGGCTCTCACCTAAATATTATTGGCCATGGAAGATTCCATATAAGATTTCTAGATGGTAGACTGAAGAGGATCGATATTGTTCTGCATATCCTTGGTTTGGCATGAAACGTTCTTTTTGTAAGTAAGTTGAATGATGTGGGTTTGTAGGTTGTCTTCTCAAATGGAGGATGCAATATGAAAAGATGATATATGGTGCTTGCTAAGGGTGTTCAGATAGGTACTCTATTTCAGATGGATGTATGAATAGTTTAGTGCAATAGTTCTTCTATGGAAAAGAAAAAAATAACTTTTCAGTCACTATCTTCACCATTGGAACCAACAACAGAGAAGAAATTTCCATCCACTTCTAATGGACATACTTTTTAGGTACCTAAGGGTGCTCATGCTTTGGAGATGAAGTTACTTGCTAAGAAGCCAATGCTTTGGCACCAAAGCCTTGGTCATATTGGTGAAAAGGGTTTAGGAACCCTAAAAAATAGTTTTTTTGTTGAGGGGATTGATGTTTGCAATATTGAATTTTATTTTTGTGAACATCATGTCTATGGAAAGAAAAATCATGTTCAATTTTATCACAATTCTCACAAATCTATTGGGGTTTTGGACTATGTGCATTCTAATGTTTTTGGTCCTATAAATGTACCTCCATTATCAAAATTGGTGTATTTTGTTTCTTTCACGGATGATTATTATAGAAGGACATTTATTTATTTTCTTAGAAGTAAATTTTAAATCTTAAGTTGATTTAAGGAGTTTAAGGCCTTGGTATAAAATCAATTTGGTAGGAAGATTAAGTGTTTTAGGACTGACAATGGTGGTGAGTTTCATTCCATACATTTTAAATAGTTATGTAAAGAACATGGGATTGAAATGAATATGACAAATCCATATACCCCTCATAAAAATGGAGTTGTAGAGAGGATGGACAGGATGTTGATGAAGAGGGCTAGGAGTATGCTAAGTGCAATTGGCCTTGAACAAAATTTATGGGCTGAAGTTGCTGCCACTACATGCTATCTAATTAAAAAATCCCCTACATCAGCTCTTGTTGAGAAGAAACCTGTGGAGGTCTGGTAAGGAAAGAATCCCTCATTGAGACATCTTCATGTGTTTGGTTTCAAGGAATATGATCATGTGCCAAGGGAGAAAAGGTCAAAGTTGGAAAAAAAGGTTGTCAAGTGTATCTTCATCAGATATGGTATTGGGATGAAAGGGTACAAGGGTATGTGCGCAGGATCATGATGGGCCAAAAAGGGCAAGAGGCATTTGTAGGGTATGTGGTCAATTTAATTTTTTCTACCCAAAATCTTGATGAAATGAAAGGGTTTTAGAGGAGACTCAAACTCTAATATAAATCTATGCTTTAATTTGAATTTTAATAAATAATTATTATTTAATTTCTATTAGAATTATGACTAAAGTCCCGACCGATAGGGTCGAATGTCATTCACAACTTAAACGGTATAACATTTTTCAACCAAAACATGCATCACATTCTATGCTTCACATACTTATCAAAAAAGAAAAATAAATTTCATGAAGTTTTGACAAAGTTAAGGTGGTCAGACATACGATTTTTATATTTTAAAATCGTAATGCAACAATCATTTACTTGGAAAAAATTACAAAAAAATGTGCATCACATCCATACATTAATAGAGTCCTTCCTCGCTATATATAAAATATTATAAAAAAAATATTATCATTTTATTATGGCGAAGTGGTATTTATTAATCTACTTCTTAGTTTTCCCTTGAAATTTAAGTACTCACTCCATTGAAATTTCCAAAATTCACCAAATAGATTTATTTATTTTAAATAAACCTAGTAGTTTAGAAACTACATTCAATTTTCTATAGATTCTATTCTTACATATTTTTGAAATAAATATAGATGAACTTTATTCAAATTTTACGCCAAGTTGCCTAACACCTGATTTTTCCGAATTTTTGCCACTCTTAAGGGCCCCTCGCTTCATGATGATCCCACACATACCCACAAGCTTTGGGATCTGTAGTGTAGAAAAAAGTATCCTTTTCACACTTAATTTGGGAATAATTAATATTAAACAGAGCCTAATGTGGCATTGATTTAGTGTTGTAATGTGTTTTACAAATTCACATTAAGTTTAGGGCCCTTTTAAACTGAATAGAACTAATTTTTCCTTAATTTAGTGTTGTAAAGTGTATTTATTTACATATTCACACTAATTTTTGGGCCCTCTTGCATTTATGACCTTCAAATTATCATTAATAGGCCCTTAAGGCTCTTTATTACATATATCCCAAGGTTTATTTCAACTGAAATCCTTACAAATTCAATAAATACACTTAATATTCTACCCCCCTCCCCTCAACATTTCCTCAGCTTGAAAAGATGGGGTGGAACCCATACACCTCCTTGGGCATATGAGTCCCACTTAGCCCCTTTTTAGGGTTTTTAGTAGGAAATCAAGGTTTTCAATTTAAATTTTGTGAATGTCAGTATTTGGGATCTAATAAATGGTAAATTAGATGGAGTGCCTATATAATTAAGGTTTCAAATCATTATTTCACCTAAGCAACCTAAGAATCTTCAAGCAAGAGAGTTTCACCTAGATCTAAAGCTTTTGAGAGAGATTTTCAAGTATTCAAGGGCATTCAAGAGCATTCAAGAGCTAATTATCAAGCATTTTGGAGCATCATTTCAAGAGACAAGCATCATGTCAAGGTCTCCATGCATCATGTATGTTTGTGAGCTAACATGTTGATGTGGCATTTGTGATCCAAGTTTGAGCATTCAAAGCCATATCAAGTGTTGTGATCAAGATCTACATCCATTGAAGCCAATTCATACAAATTGTAGATCTACATTCCAAGGATACAACAAGGTTTGGTGAGTTATTATATTTATTTGTTCATTCATCATTCCTTCATGTTATTTCAATTCATTTCAAAGTTTAATTACTCAAATAAGGTCTAACTGAGGCAAACCCCCATCCACTAACAAAAACAACATTTTCTCTATCTCTTGTGATGTGTTTGTTTTAGATTTATGTGAACGGGACTATATTGACACCTTGGGCATATGTGTCCCTGTATAGCACCTTTACTAGTTTTTAGAGGATTCTGACCAATCACTAAGTGATTCCAGATTCTTCCTAGAAACCCTAGACTAGGTTAAATCACCCAATTTGGTGTCTGTGTCCTTGTACACATCAAATACAATAAATTTTAGGGTTTTTAGATCTTTCCTAGTCATCTCCAATCCTCCAGGTAAGGGTATGTGCAAGATCATAATGGGCCAAAAAGTGGCGATATGGAAGTGATATGATGGTACATGTGGCTAATGACTCTTTTTTACCCAAAATTGATGAAACGAAAAGGGTTTTTAAAGGAGATTCTCAACTTTCCACCAATATAAATTATGCTTTACTTTGAATTTAATAAATAATTATTATTCATTTTCTATTTGAATTGCGACTTAAGTCCTAATTGATATGCTTTTTCGATTGAAAACATTCATATTTTGGAAACGGCATCAAATTTTTGAATCTAAAACATACACTACATTCTATGCTTCGGTGATAATCATAGGATTAAAAAAAAATGAATTTCATGAAGTTTTGACCAAGCTATGTATCAAACATACAAGTTTCTTTATATTTTTAAAAGTTGTAATAAAAATTCATAATTAATTATTTATTTGGAAAAAGAATTACAAAATGTGCATCACATCGGTGGATACGAGTCCCCTACTCTATATGTAAAATATTTAAAAAAAAAATACTATCATTTTATTGTGGTTAGGTGACGACATTGCACCTACTTATTTTTTTCTTGAAATTTAAGTGCTACTACATTGAAATTTCAAATTTTCACCAAATAGATTTAAAGTCCCAGTTTTGTGAAACTACATTCAATTTTCTACAGATTCTATTCTTACATATTTTTGAAATAATATAGATAACTTATTCAAATTTTTACATCAAGTTGCCTAGCTCTAATTTTTCTAAATTTTTCGCCACTTAAGGGCTTGTTTTTTCCATGATGATCTGGCACATACTCGTAATTTTCTATATCTTTTTGTTTAGTGATCTAATTTCATTTTCAAAGTTTCTAGGGTTTAATGCATTCATGTTTTCATTTCTCCTTAGAAGCTTCATTTAATGGTGAACCCCTTTGTTTAATCACACCTAAGGAAACCTCCTACCAGTACTATTAGTAGTAGTCTCTCCCTCAATTGATTCACTTGGTTGAGGGATCTTGGTTTCCTAATGAAGTGAAGTGAAAAATAGGTCCCCTAATTGTTCCATCTCCTAAAAGGTGGAACATCCTATTTCCCATCATTTCATTTTGGTGAACCTAACCTTCGAACCCTTTATTTATGATTTGGAGTGCATTAAAGTCCTAGATTTAGCTTACATTAACTTTTCATTAGATATTGCATTAGTTAATTTTCATTTAGGGCTTCTAAATCTTACATTAGTGAAAAGTGCATATAGGTTACATTTTTGCATCTTGCATCATTTAATTTCATTGAAATTTTGTGATTGCAACTAGTCATGTCAACATACAAGTTAGAAACCTTAGAATCAACTCAGAATTTGTTGAATTTTGTGTAAAAATCCTAATTCATGACTCATTCGCCCATCTGGGTGATTTAGTCCTTGTGTAAGTGGGTTTTCCAGATTTCTAGGAATTTTATGTTGTCTGTTTTTTAGTATTTGAATCTACCAAAAAAAATAACTAGGACTCATTTTCCCCTCTAGGATATTTAGTCATGTCTTAAACTTGAATCTACATTTTACAACATTTAAGACTTCATTTATGTGCTTTTTTTTGTTGTTATCAAATATCTATTTTATTTTTTTGAGTTTTTGTTTCATTCATTTCATTAGATCTAGCTTAATTTGGTTAATTTCATACATTACTTAATTTCAATGGCATTTACAACATTTCATTTTGAAACTTTTGCATAGTGTGACCAAAAAATTACCTTGTTTAGAATATGGAAATTGCATTTATGCATTTCATTATAGGTCATTGCATTGCATTTTAAATATCTTTCCATTTTAGATTTGCACACTAAGTTTGTATAGATTACTTTTCACAAATTTTAGTATCTTTCTTTCCTAAGTTTGCAAAGAAACAAGGAATTAGCAAGCATGTTAGTCGTGATAATATCTTATAAATTGAGCTTGTTGGCATATTCCATGCTACCACATTACCCACCATCCCCTCATCCCCTAATATCTCTCCTATTTGTGAGAAGGTTCTTTTGAAAGAGAATGTAAGCATAGATAATCATGATAATCATAGTTGTTCTTCTCCTCACACCTCTCCTATTCATGACAAAGGTATTTTGGTGAGGGAAGATACAATCATTGAGAATCATGATTTGGTCCTGTTTGTCCCTCTACTCCTCTCCCTTGGGAAGATATTATCATTGACACTACTTTACCTAGTATACATTCTTCTCCTAACACCACCTCTCCTTGTGAGAATGCTTTAGTGAAAGAGGATACAATCATAGAAAATCATGAAAACCACATTTGTGAGAAGGATATGTTGGAAGACATTGAAATTTATCCCTCCCTAATATCCCTCCTTGATGTGAGGAAGATAGTTTTTTGTTAGAAGATATAATTATTAAGAGTCATGAGAATGTTTTTCCTCCCTTCTCTAATGCCCCTACCATTTGGAAAGACCTATTTGAATGAAAAATTCAAATCATTGGTAAACATAAAAATCATAGTTGTCCTTCTCTTGATGGAAGCCCTATTTTTTATGAAGCTACTTTACAAAATCTAACCATTGAATACGAAAAACCCTTTGTCTGCTCTCCTACTAGGGTAGATGTTATGGTGCAAGAGAATGCGACCTTAATGAAAAAGGATGAAATCATGGAAAAATATAACAATTAAATTGGGCCTTCTCCTAATGTCTCGACTATTGATAAGGAAGATAATTTGATGTTAGAAAATCCAACCATTGATAACTCCCTTACTTGTAATGAAGTCATTTTAGAAGAACCCACCTTTGAAATTCATGAACATCTAGTTTATAGTTCTCCTAAAATATCTCCTACTAGGGAACATATCATGGTGCAAGAAAATGATAATATTGACGTATGTATTTCAAACAATATTGGTATAGTTTCCTTAGATGAATATGATGAAGTGACACTATACTCCCTATCACTAAGGAATCATGAAAATAAGAATAAGTCTTCTAAGGTTATGCACATTAGATATCCATTGAAGTACCCTCCTAAGCCTAAACTTATCCTTTACCCACCCTCAAACCAACCACAAACTCAAAACAAATCCATTATCATCCTTGAACCACCTAATAATAATATGTTGCAGTAGTTGAGTTACAATACCATTTCTCATACATATAACACTAGAAACAATTTGCAACCAATACAAACAACTCTAACATCCCTCCCATTACCTCAACCTATCTTGCCTAGTGCTCCTCATTTTCCTTTACATAATGGAAAGGAGTACAATCTTGTTGAACAACTTAAGAATACTCCTACTAAGATATCATTATGGGACCTTATTTGAAATCCTTCCCTCATTATTATAACATGATTCAAAGTGCCTTACGACAAATTCCCACTCCCCCTAATGTGCAATCAAATGATGTGGCAGCCCAAATTCAAGTTGTAACTTCAGTCAACTTAGACATTACTTTCCATCAAGATGAGTTACCTTCGCTAGAAGTGTAAAAAATATGAAGCTTTCATGATAATATCTATTTTCAATAGGATAGGGATAAAGTGAACCCTTTTTGATAAAGGATCAGCCCTTGATGTTTGTAGTGTAACCCTTTGGATAAACTTGGCATAGATAAAGAAAGAACTAAACTTGATTCCTTATCGATTTGAGGATTTGACAATGTCAAAAAACAACCATTTGGAGTGATCACATTACCTATTACAATCAAAAAAGTTGCATTACAAACTCCTATCCATGTTATGCCTCACAATATTTCATGTAATCTTCTTTTAGGTAGGCCATGGATTCATGAGATGAACGTGGTACCTTCTACTCTTCATCGTAAAATGAAGTATTTCTACAACAAAAAAGTGTACACCATCAATGTTGATCATGACCCTTACTGTGTTTTGGGTATGTGCAAGATCATCATGGAAAAAACTAGCCCTTAAGTGGAAAAAAAAAAAAAAAAATAGAGTTAGGCAACCCGACGTGAAAAATTTGAATAAGTTAAAATCTATATTATTTAAAAAAAAATATGCAAGAATAGAATCTGCAGCAAATTGAATTTAGTTTCTAAACTACTAAGCTTATGTAAAAATCTATTTTCGTGAAAAAATTTGAAATTTCAATGCAATAGTACTTAAATTTCAAGGAAAACAAGTAGGTTTGTTTTACTCACCCTAACCACAATAAAATGATAACATTTTTTATAAGATTTTAGATATAAGTAGAGGTATTCATGTCTCAATGTGATTTTATATTTTTATAATTTTTCCCCAAGTAAATACCAATTATGAAATTTTTATTACAAATTTTAAAAAATATAAAAACTCACATTCACCACCTTAACTTGGTCAAAACTTCATGAAATTCAATTTTTTCTGCTAATCTATAGTATGCAAAGCAAAAAATGTGATGCATGTTTCTGATTCAAAATGTGATATTTTTGAAAGCTATATTTTTTTCAATTAGCTATCAATCAAGACTTTGAAATCATAATTCAAACAGAAAAATGAATAATGTCATTTATTAAATTCAAAGTAAAGCATAATTTATATTGGTGGAAAAGTCAGAATCTCATTTAAAAACCCTTTTCGTTTCATTAATTTTTGGTAAAAAAAAGTTGTCAGCCACATACCCTACACATACCCATCATATCGCCACTTTTTTGCCCATCATGATCCTACACATACCCTATTACAACTTGAGAAAGAAAAGGAGTTTCCTTTGAAAAAATTGACACTAACTACACAAGTGGAACCCATGCAAGAGAAAGAAAAAGAAAAGCATATTGAAGAAGTTATGAAGTTATTGGAAGATGATTGGGGTTCCTTAGACTTCACACCTACATTCATGAGCAATTACAAGAACACAACAAAATATTATAAAAATTAAAAATAACCAATGATAATTTCAACAAAAAACTCAGATGAACCTTTGAAAGCATCCACCTCAACCACTTTAGAAAGATAAGAAAATTACACAACAAGCTTTGATGAAGTTGATCATGAGCAACCGCCGAATCTGAAAGAATTGAAAATGCTTCATGGAAGAGGTTATGAACTTATGACACAACTTGGTTATATTGGAAAAGGATGTGGTGCTAGAGAACAAGATATCTATATCCCCATACATCCTAACACACATGAACCCACTAGTGGTCTTTGTTATTGTCCTTTGAGAGAAATGAAAGAATCAAAGAAATCCTTGATTAATATCAATTTCATCACACAAAACACTAATGGTGTGAATTTGTTAGATTTTACACCCTCCTATAAAGGAGCCAACAAAATCTCACAATCTAAAGAGTCTTGTGTAAGTATAACACCTCATACTAAGCAAGAGATATCTTTGTCACAAAATAAAGCAAAATCTTCTACTTTTAATCAAGAGTATATCTTGTCAAGACTCCTCCAAGATCATTTGATATCTCTCCCTCCAAGAACATGGAAGAAATTTTACTACAAGAATTCATTTTGTGTGTATCATAGAATTCGTGTTCATTCTACTAATGAATGTAATGCTTTGGGTAATAAAATTCAATACCTTAAGGATTGTGGTGCTCTTCTTTTTGTTGAAGCACCTAGTTCCTCTAATTGATACTAATTTTCACATTTCTCATCAATCATCTCAATTGAATCCTTGTCCTGCATCAGTGGGGGAAAGGGGTTAGGTAGCCTTGTCCTCATATGGAACTTGACCTCATTCCATGTATATATAAGAGAAAGCTTTGGATGTGGATGGCATGCCTTAAGTTGGCTCACATGTGACATACTTTTCTTTTTATTACTCATGATGTAGTTTCATTCGGGAACATTAAAAGTAAGTCAAGTAAGCAAAAGTAACTTCCTACACTAATCTAAGCACGAGAGATTTGCCCAGATTTCTTAATCACCTTTAACTATTAAAGATTTAGACACATATACATATCATAAATAGATAAACAAATAACTCATAACACAAAATTTTATGTAGGGAAAACCCTTTTAGGAGAAAAACCCCACCCTCCAAAACATAGCTCAATTATATAATTATTTAGCAACAATTAAACAGTTACAATATAATTGCAGAGTTATTCTATTGCAGGACTCTTCACAATTCTAGAGTAATTTCGATAGCATAGCGGTACTTCAAAAAAACAACATAAAATTCCAAAATATAAGTGCTCAATATATAAGAACTTACAATGCATAAATTAGACATTTCTAAAATAATTGTCAAAGGCTAAACGTGCAACATGGAAAGTGCCAAAAACACTGTAGATGCATAATGGTAAGTTTCCAATTGTCACCACATGTCACACTATAAAATCTACATTTTCCAAAATAACTACACCTCAAAAACTCACATTCCATGTAAACTCAACAAAAAAATCAAAAAAAAAATTATGCACAACTCCACCTATAAAAATCAACTTTCCAACTTGACTCCCCATCCAAATAGAAACTACAAGTTGTAACTCACAAAGACAAAGTGAGAAAATTATCAACTTTTAACATGTAGAAAAATCAAATCTTCAAAAAAATCAAAGGTTGAGACACCTTCTTTTTCAAAAATTCTCCCATTTGTCGAATACCTTTGAAGAGTCAATGAAAGTAACAGGACTTAACTGCTCAAGGTCGTGAGGCCCATAGACTCTAAACAACATCTAAACTTTTATGTGCTCACTAGCTT
>VDFB02004027.1:0-14222 GCA_007258455.2 Sequoia sempervirens | reverse complement strand
TTTATAAATTAATATATATATGCTAGTAGGATTCGCAGCATGACATGGAAGACAAAATTATTAGGGTTAGGGTTACCTGGTTAGGGTCAAGGCTATAAATAGGTTTAGATTTAACAATAGGGTTAGGGTTAGGATAGGGGTTAATATTATGTATAAGGTTAGGATTATAGTTAAAGTTAACAATAGGGTTAGGTTTAAAATGGAAGCCACATTTGGGATTAAATATCGAGATAGGGTTGTGGTTTAGAGTTAAATCGGGATTATGGCTGATCGAAGTGTTAATACAGTAGGGCTGTTTAAATGATAGTTTTGTAAAGGGTTGTGAAATTCAAGGTTAGGGCCTGCATTAAATGGGGATGATTCCGCCACACTTCAGCTCAGCTTTCATGGTGGCAGGGCTAGGTCTGGGCTGACTATAAAAAGACAAGGTTTCAAAGTAGGTTGCCATTGTGATCGAAATTTTAAGCGATATTAGTTGGTGTTGTCCAGTGATGAAGTCAAGAAAATAGGTCACGTATGGTGACAAAAATTCAGGACTGTTGGCAACAAAGCCGCGTCACCAATAGACAGAATTTGATAAAAAGAGTATCAGGCTGGCAACCCGCGCTGCCTGAAATGCACAGTCATGTACCATGGAATACAGAACACCAGAATTTTAAAGTGGCAGTCACTCCAACGAAAGTTAGGTTGCAAAATTAGGGATTAGGTTTTATTACAGCAAGAGACACAATGAAGATTATGAGTTGTTGAATTCACTGCTGAGTATAAATGAAGCTTTATACTCTGTATTGTTCTTCTGAAAAGCGGCACTTTGCAAGTAAAAATCCAACTCTTATAATTGAACCCAAACTTAAGTAAATCACAATTAAATCCTAACCAAAACCCTATTTGAATCCTAACTCTAATCCTAATTGAACCCTAATCCTAATTGAATCCTAACCCTAACCTTAACCTTGACTCAAAGCTTTGTCTTAGAATCTTAATCGTAGCCCTAACTGACCCCTAAACCTAATTAAACCCTAACCCTATTTGAACCCCAACCCTAAGCTAACTATAATCCTAACCTTAATTGAACCCTTACCCTAACCCTAATTGAACTCTAACCCTTTTCCCAAATCTTATCCTGATCTTGACCCCAAGCTTTATTCTACAACCATATCCCTAATTGAATTCTAACCTTTATCGTAATTGAACTCTAACCCTAACCCTAACGCCAACCCTAACCCTAACATTGACCCCAAGGTTTATCTTAGAACCTAAACCCTAACCCTAATTGAATCCTAACCCTAACCTAACCTTAACCCTAACCCTAATTGAACTTGATATCAAACTTTATCATAGAACCATAACCCTAATGTTAATTGAACACTAAACCTAACCCCAATTAAACCCTACACCTAACCTAACCTTAACAATAACCCTAACACTAACGCAAAAATTTATCCTAGAACCCTAACCTTAATTTAACCTTAATCCTAATCCTAACGCTAACCCCAAGATTTATCCTAGAATTCTAACCCTAATCATAATTAAACCCTAACCCTAATTGAATCATAACCATAACCATGACCCTAACTCTAACTGAGCCTAAACCTAAACCGTAACCATGACCCTTAACACTAAGCCCAAGATTTATCCTAGAACCCTAACCTTAACTCTAATATTTATCTTAGAACCATAACCCTAACCCTAATTGAAACATAATTGTAACCCTAATTAAATTCTAATCATTATTGAAACCAAACACTAATCATAACCTTTATTAAACCTTAACCCTAACCTAACCTAAAAGCTAGCCCTAGTTTAACCATAACCCTAACCTTGATCCTAACACCAAGCTTTATCCTTGAACCCTAACCCAAATTGAGCCCCTAACCTAAACCCTATTTGTTCCTAACCCTAGTTGAGTCCTAACCATAAACCCAACCCTAATCATAACCTTTACCCCAACCTATAGCATGCAACCCTAATGTTAAGCTTAACCCTAATTGAACCCTAACCTAACCCTAACCATAATTAAACTCTAATCAAGAACCCTAACATAACCTTAACCCCAATTGAACCGTAACATAACATTAACCGTGATTGAACCCTAACCCTAACCATAATTGAAACCTAACACTAACTATAACCCTAATTAAAATAACTATACTTGAACCCTAACCATAACCCCCCTAATCAAACATTAACCCTGACGAACTAATTGAACCCTAACCCTAATTAAACTCTAGCCATGATTGAACCCCAACCCTAACCCAAACTCTATTTGTTCCTAACCCTAGTCGAGTCGTAACCCTAACCCCAATCCTAACCACAACCTTTACCCCAAGCTATATCATATAACCCTAATGTTAACCCTAACCCTATCCCTAATTGAACCCTAAGCTTAATTAAACTCTAGCCATGATTGAACCCCAACTCTAACCCAAACCCAATTTATTCCTAACCCTAGTTGAGTCCTAACTCTAGCCATAACGTTTACCCCAAGCTATATCATATAATCCTAATGTTAACCCTAACCCTAATTGAACCCTAACCTAACCCCAACCGTATGTAATTAAACCCTAACCCTAACATAACCTAAAAGCTAGCCCTAATTTTACCATAACCAGGTAACCTTGATCCTAACACTAAGCTTTATCCTTGAACCCTAACCCAAATTGAGCCCCTAACCCCAATCCTAATTGACCCTAATTGAAATCTAACCATAACCCTACTTGAACCCTAATTTAAAATTCTAACTCTAACCCTAACCCTAATTGAACACTAATCTTAATCATAAGCATAATCAAACCCCAAGCTATATCATATAATCCTAATGTTAACCCTAACCCTAATTGAACCCTAACCTAACCCTAACCATATGTAATTAAACCCTAATCAAGAACCCTAACCCTAACATAACCTAAAAGCTAGCCCTAATTTAACCATAACCCTAACCTTGATCCTAACACTAAGCTTTATCCTTGAACCCTAACCCAAATTGAGCCCCCAACCCTAATCCTAATTGACCCTAATTGAAATCTAACCATAACCCTACTTGAACCCTAATTTAAAACTCTAACCCTAAATGAATTATAACCCTAACTCTAACCCTAATTAAACACTAATTTTAATCATAAGCATAATAAAACCTTAATCATAACCTTGAATCCTAATTGAATCATAATTATATTTCAACCCTAAAACTAACCATAACCTTAATTGAACCCTAATCAAAACCCTAACCATAAGTGAACCCTAACTATAATCCTAATTAAACTAACTTTAATTGAACCCCTAGCATAACCTAACCTTAAACCTAACTCTACCCCTCATTGAACCATAACCCTAACCATAATTGAACCCTAACACTAATTATAACCCTAATTAAAATAGCTATAGTTGAACCATAACCACCCTAAGTGAGCACTTACCCTAATCGAACCTTAACCCTAATTAAACCCTAACCCTAGCCTTAACCATAACCCTAACTTAAACCCTATTTGTTCCTAACCCTAGTTGAGTCCTAATCGTAACACAAACCCTACTCGTAACATTTACCCCAACCTATAGCATGTAACCCTAATGTTAAGCCTAAACCTAATTGAACCCTAACCATAATTAAACTGTAATCAAGAACCCTAACCCTGACATAGCCTTAATCCTAATTCGGTCCTAACCTAACCGTGACTAAAACCCCAACACTAACTATATATATGCGCAACCTTAAGTAACACCATTGCTGAAACTCTAACCATAATCCTAAGGAATACCAACCCTAACCAAACATTAACCCTAACCCTACTCAGCCCCAACTTTGGATTTCTAAACCCCAACCTAACCCAACCTCTAGGTTTGTTCCAAACCCAGTCGGGAGTCCTCCACCTCTGAATCACACCTCCATTAAACTGATAAATCTCATGTAAACTCTTCTAATCAATAACCCTAACCCCATCTAACCCTGTCCAATGCAGTCCTTGGTTTAATTACCTAGTTCTTGATTTTGAACCAACTAAAGTGAACCTTATCTGGAATAGGCCGCTTCTTTACTAAGCCTCATGTTAAAGCAAGGAAGAAAAAATCGAACCACTACAGCCTTTCACCATACGGTATATTGAGATTCTACTCTTTTGTTTGTGAACTTATACTTCTTTCCCCTGTTTTGTTGATGACAGTAAATATTTGCAGTCCTTGTGCTTCTTAAGTTTCCCCAATTGTAGGTTTCGGTAGGTGACAATCCAAGTTGGAGGGATTATTTGGTACAATGAAGCATGCAGGTATAGACACCACTTTTTAGCCTTGGTTGGTCTCTTCATGTGAACAATTTCTTATTTGTGTTGGCTCTTTCATTATTGCTTTGAAATCAAGGATGCTTCTTGAAGAAATATCATTCTATGATTGAATGTTTTCATAATACTGTAGGGTATACATACGTCTCCCCTTGTTCTCTTCCTCTGAGAAATTTCAAAACATACTTAGATAAATCCAAGGCAGAATAATAAGATCATACTTGGTTTGTACAATCATATTTATGACATACCTTGTTCACCTTCAAGGCATCATTTTGAGTATTCCAATCCAAGGGTAAGTCATAGATCCCTCATTATTGTATGTGGTAACTGGAAAGAAACTATTGGTTATAAAGGGAGAGTCCATTTGCAAGTCATATCCATTGGTTAGGTAATGGTGCCACTACTTTTGGACCGTATGCAGCCACACCAATGCTTATAGCTATGGCCTCTATGACACGGTTCACTATTTGAGTGCCATACTATGATACCTTGCAATCCACACCTATCCATAGTTGAACAAGAGAATTTGAGTGATAATGCATAGAGATCTACAAAAACAGTTGAATGATGAGTCATCCAGATCTTATAATTTGAAAGGGTATGGGGAACCAACAATAAAAAATGACAGATAGGGCAGTGCCTAGGATTGCATCTCCTGCTTATGTCCTTGATAGAAACTCTTTCCTCATCTCTACTTTGAGGTTAGCATCTTTCCAAATGTGACCTTATTACTCTTTCGCTCTCCCTATTCTTGCATAACAGTAATGATAATGATGATCCCGCCCAGTTCCTATGTTGTAAGTGTTAATGTGGGATTGTCTCTCGCTCCCATTTTGGTGTAGATGTGATGCTCGCATCCACATTTTCTTCCCCGTGAAAACCCAAGTTGCTTTTACAAATTAATCAAAATATTTGTGATAACAGATACTCGATGGCTTAACAATTCCTTAAAGGATTTACCTAAATTAGCATCAAGTTAGACTGTAGAGCTAAATTAAGAAGAATTTGGAGCACAAACTTACATGTTATGGCAACTCAAGAATATGTTGACATCGGCCATTGCAATTAATTGTACGACCATTAAATTAAATTATTTAAGAATCCAAATGGCTGTAAAATTTCTGAACTTAAAAATAGGGCTTTATTGTTTTAGATACCCAAAGCATATGGTGTCATACGCTTAAGAGTCAAGTAACAAAGCCGAGGCAATTGAATCTGCAATATCGAACTTCCTACTTTTGAATTGCCTGAATCTTTAGCAACTCAATATTTAGCATGTCTTTCCTCTTTTGGCTTTTGCCCTTTTCGTTAGAAAGCCTGAAAGTCAAGCATTTAGTTTCAAATAATAGGGCTCCAAGCTAAGATCCACACTGAATATGTATGCCGTACAAAAGCAAAACTCTTATTTCTGACCAGCTTTTGACAGAAGAATCACAAGTTTTTTTGGTCCAGTAGTGTAATATGCAAATTTGGTGTGTAGGTAGCACACAAGGGAATGAATCCTGTTGATGCATATGCATACATGAGATCCAAAAGACCTAGGATTTTGTTAGCACATTCTCAGTGGCAGGTATGTTGATATCTATGCATGGTTGTTGCGAACAATTTGAATTTAAGTCATTGACCTGAGCACATGGTATCTGCATCTGTAGGCAGTTCAGGAAGATTATTTAAAAATACACGGTAATAGTTCTGAGACCCTCCAATTTCCTATGCTTGCAGAAATTTTATACGATCAAACCCTATTATTGGATCATATTTCAAGTTTAGCGCTGTTTTTGGGCCAGATAGATAACTTTGCCTGCTGTTGGGACCACTCTGATAGATAAACTTGTTATTGAACAAATATTGACTTTTGTTTCTTTCCTGAATAGCCAGAGAAGACTAAATGGCCCGACCAGTGAACTCCCATAGAGCTGTTGTCCTTTCAGTCCAAACTGCTACCAGTATAATGAATTTGAAGACCAAGGTGCTTTCCTTAAATTCAATGTCCTACATTGCGCCTCAAAACTCTTACCATGAGAATAAATGGCACTTTCAAATTCACCTAATCATAACAATCTTCCATCACTACTCTCTAATGCAGTCACTCCCACCACCTTAAACTGTCTTAAAGGCCTTTGTCTAAGGGAGAAAAATGAAGCATTGATTCACTTGACTATGTTGGTATATCCCGAGACTATGACAGAGAGTTTGCTTAACACATGGATGCTTAATATTCACTTATAATAGGGGCTTAGGGAGTCATGCATTGGATGGTGGAGATGAAAAGTTTTAACATTTTTCTTAATATTTTTCACTTCATTTTCTTTAGCAACAATGGTCACCTAAGTATCCAGCGTCAAATCCTTGAAGATCAACTAAGAGACCAAATAGATTTCTTAACCCATTCCTAAAATTTTGTTTGGGAAAGAAACAATATTTCTTTTCTGCAACTCTTTGTTTTTTCTTTTTTGTATTCATTCTTGTGTGAAGGTAACGAGGATGCATTAAACCTGGAGTAAAAAAATTGAGTATGCAAAAGGCATATAATTCAAATTCAAACTCCTCCACAAACCATGACATGATTTAATTGACCTTAGGGCATCTTAGGGTGAGACAATGACACCCTGTAATAGTGTACAAGTTGTATTGGACAGCTACTTCGACTACAGAACAACATTTTGCTTTATAATGTTCCGACATTGGAGGTTTCTCACACTGGTAAATACAAGTGTTTTTTATATGTAAAGTGTTACCGAGAACCGAAATGAGGTTGTTAAACAGAGTCAAATTATTGACTAAAGGATTGAAAGCAGACTAATTATGGAGTAAAAAAATTGAGTATGCAAAAGGCATATAATTCAAATTCAAACTCCTCCACAAACCATGACATGATTTAATTGACCTTAGGGCATCTTAGGGTGAGACAATGACACCCTGTAATAGTGTACAAGTTGTATTGGACAGCTACTTCGACTACAGCACAACATTTTGCTTTATAATGTTCCGACATTGGAGGTTTCTCACACTGGTAAATACAAGTGTTTTTTATAGGTAAAGTGTTACCGAGAACTGAAATGAGGTTGTTAAGCAGAGTCAAATTATTGACTAAAGGATTGAAAGCAGACTAACTGATTGAATAGCTGGTTTTGTAACAGTCGGCTTGTAGAACGAATACACTGCTCAAAATGGAGGTAGATAGTTGTATAAACTTATAGCAACTCATCAAAAACTGATTGACAACTGATTATCAACTGACTAAAAACTGATTAACAACTGGAAGACTAAGAATGCATCTGATAAAACAAAACAAAATCAGACCAAAAGCGTTCCTGAAAAAACAAAACAAAATCAGACCAAAAGCGTTCTTGCACACTTTGGCAGGAACTTCACTGCCCCGCAGCTCTGTCAAGTATAGTGTTGTAGAATAGACTTCTTTTTTTAGAGAACTCGAAGACAAAGGACTATAACGAAATATCTTTTTGGCACAAAAGGGTTTTCAAAGGGCTTTTATGCAAAATAAATGAACAATAATCCATGTCCATTAATGCAAAAGGGTTTTTATAAAATTGTCTCAAATTTAAATTTATTATTTACAGAATCTCATATATTAAAAAAATGAAATGTCAAAATTGTGAATTTATATTTATTTTTAAATTGTAAATAAAGGAATACGTAGGATTTGGAAACCCTCTACTTAAAAAGTGTATACTTCTTTCTTAAAAAGGAAATTAAGTTGCAGTTACAGAAAACTCATCTTACAGACTTATAAAGCAGTCATGATGCTGATAGTATAGAGTTTCATGTGCACACTTTGGCAGGAACTTCACTGCCCCGCAGCTCTGTCAAGCATAGTGTTGTAGAATAGACTTTTTTTTAGAGAACTCGAAAACAAAAGACTATAACGAAATATCTTTTTGGCACAAAAGGGTTTTCAAAGGGCTTTTATGCAAAATAAATGAACAATAATCCATGTTCATTAATGCAAAAGGGTTTTTATAAAATTGTCTCAAATTTAAATTTATTATTTACAAAATCTCATATATTAAAAAAATGAAATGTCAAAATTGTGAATTTATATTTATTTTTAAATTGTAAATAAAGGAATACGTAGGATTTGGAAATTGTAAATAAAGGAATACGTAGGATTTGGAAACCTTCTACTAAAAAAGTGTATACTTCTTTCTTAAAAAGGAAATTAAGTTGCAGTTACAGAAAACTCATCTTACAGACTTATAAAGCAGTCATGATGCTGATAGTATAGAGTTTCATGTCCACATTCGAAACATAAGGATATGATTTGAAAAATAGCAGACCAAAAACACCCCCTAATTGACCTTGCAAAAACTCTACCTATTGTACACCAAGGTGCTCACTTCTCCGATGAGTTTGGGCCTCTTTTCTTCCCAAAACCAAGCACGGCAGTAACAAAGCGCCGATTGTACTGCATGCGCTTATGCGCACGTCCTCTCGGTTTTTTCTTTTTGTCTTGCGCAGCTACTTTAGGGGTCTGGCCCCTCACCTTGCCTGCTCGGGCTAGGGATCCATGGACTTTGCTCATTTCTGCTACTAAGAGTATTCCCTTTTATCCCAGATAACTAAAGCCAGAATACTGAATCCATTTATTAGTATCTAAAAAATCAAGCTGTAGATCTTGTGCAATATGGAAACAAGGAAAAGATTATGTCAATTTTCAGATCTAAGTAGTATACCCTGAGCAAAACAGACGCAAAAAAAAACCCCAATCCACATCCTTCAGAAAGGACCATACAGCGGGGATATTACAACAATTCCACTGTCAAACAATAAATATCCCTAATAGCAGCAGGAAAAAAAAATCATAATTTGAGATTAAAAAACCCTATGATCATTGTCATGAAGAAGTTATGGACAACTCAGCCCCTTAGATGTTCTTTTCGTGCGATCATTTTCGCATCTATCAAGATTATGTGTATATTTTCATCACCGCTGCCCATAAACAAAACCCTAAAAGCCCCGTACAATCCCCAGTGCTATTAATAACCGATTGAATTGTTTCATCCCAACGTCCCGCTGCGAAATCAAAGTTTGCATCGGGATAGCGAGGGAGGAAATAGAGATTTGATTTGGCTTCAAGGGAACGAGTCACTCGTGCACAGATTAGCTCGGTGACCAGTGAAAGAAGCAGAAAAACAAAAAAGCATACCAGCAACTACTGCGATCTTCGTAGCAAATAAGAGTAGAACTTACTTTCTCGCAGCCGTTCACAACTGAGAGCGTCGCTTGCGATTGAGGACCAATGCTACTTCGATATGATGTTCCGAGGGCTGATGCTCTTAAAATAGGGTGCCTTGTGAGGGAAGCCCTAATTTCAGAACCCTAAACCTAAACCTCGCGGGCAAACCGTTCCTAACCATGTTTTTTTAGAATAACAATTAAAATTTTAATGATATAGATCGACTACACTACCTATGGCCTTACGCCTTGTGTGGTCCTATGCGAGAGCGGACTCCTTTTTAAAGGATTTCATTTACTCCGAAGGCGTATCCTATTTGAACTGAGCGGAGCTGATTTTGCAGATCGACGGTTCGCAGCCTTTGAGAGGCATGCAAGACCATCAAAAGTATGCTCGCCGTCAGATTTCGTCGTCACCGTTTTTCCTTCTTTGTGTCGTTTTTTTGTCCTTCTGCCGAGTAGTCGTTGTTGTTTTCCCTTCTTTTACCGTCAAGCTAATGTTCCCTCTCTTTTTTGGTTAAGATATTGTCACAAAATTTGGTACTCATTAAGTCACATCATGTCACCTCTTCACTGTATGTCATTGACGGATTAATATAAGGCACTGGCTATCGAGGCAACAAAATGCATGGGCATCATGGGCTTATGCATGCATTTCCTGCACCATTATAGCGGTTCCTATCAGGGTACTATTGACATTATCAACTTCTCAACCGTGATGCCTCAAGCGCCGCCATCAACTTGGCCATGCCACCAACTTCACTGTAAATGCTTTGATTTAATGCGACTACCAAACTATGCTACCACCTTCAATGTCATTTTTGCAGTCATTTTGAAAATAGGTTGTGTCGTCCATTTTCAATTATGTTGCACAGTTGAGAGAGGACATTCATACACAGTCAATTCAGGCATTAGCGGAGGAGCGACCAGCGTGAGCTGCACCAAACAAACAACGCAACACCAAGTCCCTTTCAATATTTTCTTTTTTGTCTTCTCTTTTTCCGACTGTTCCAAACAGAGTTTGTGATCATAATTGGGATTAGTTAATCAACAATTTTGTTAATTTCATGGCTTTATTTCCGCATATTAAATTTGTATCCATTAAATTTGAATTGGTCTCATCCCTATCTCTCGAGCTCTCTTTGTATTGGGTTGTTTGGTTTTTTTTGTTTGCTTCTTCACTGCGCCCCTCCAAGAACTGTTCCCTCACCTCTGTTCTTCATTTGCTGCCACACAAAATGTCTTGAATCTATTAAGGTACGCGACATAAACAAATCCCCCAACTAGTGACAATAGAAGTGTAGTTAAACTTGTTCCCCCATCTTCTGAATGAGACCCACCATCCTCACTAATCTCCACAGCAGCAATCCCCTGTTTTGGCTGGACCCTAGACCCTAGTCCTACTCAGAGGACAAGTAGAATATATCAATAAATCACATTTCTATGCAGTCAACAGGGAAAGTGTGCTTACAATTGGGAAGAAGCCTGCCCTTGTCATTCTCCTCAAACACACACAAACAAACAACATAATCCAGACCTTCATAGCTGCTCTGCAATCTATAAACAAACAGAGGCAGGGCATCTATGACGGCCTTGTCCAAACTAATAGTTATATTCACTAAGAGATAATTGTATCATTTTAAAATCACATTTTTAACCCTAGGGAAGTGCCACCATATAGAGCTTATAATATAGTAGTTGAGGTTCAAATAATTTAATGAAAGTTTACTTATCTTAAGATGATAAAATAAGGCAGTCATATATGTTTTGGTATATTCTACTTAGAGTTATAGGCATATAATTTTTATGTGGAGACTTCATATGCATAGAATATTCGAAACTACAAATTTAGATTTGTGTATAAGGTTCAAATTAATGAATTTTTAATACAATCTAGATTATTTTTATAATTTGTGAATTTGATCTAATTAAGTTTAAGAATGATCTAATATATATTTTTATTTTATTTCTTACACGATTAAGAATAAGTGAATTTGAGTTAGTTCAAAAGTTATGATCAAAGTAGTAGATAGCTAACTTTTGAATTCTAAAATCAACTTGTATCTTTATTTCTTTTAATTTCTATGATATGACCTATTGTAACTTGAAATCAGATTAATTCAATTTTATTTCTTGTTATGTTCCTTAAACCTAATTTTTCATACAAAGATGAATTGTATTTCCTCAAATTTAAATGAACCCAATACTCAAAACCTTCTAAAATTTTACCAGGTTTTGACTTTTCTTATATCTGTAATTTTTAGATTTGATATTTTCATTACTATGTCATTTATTCTAGATTTTATTAGAGTCTTGGGCTTTCATTATTTTATATATATCCCATCACCACCATCCCATCTTTTGATTGTTTGAGTTTCATTATTATATCATTTACCATGGATCCTTACAAATTTTTATTTTGGGATTTCCCTCATGCATACATCATGGATTATGAGCTATTTTCATTCTTTCTTGTTTCTCCTCCTTTTATCCTTAATTATTTTGCCTTATTTTATGACATAAATGATCCTGCATACATCATGGATTATGAGCTATTTTCATTCTTTCTTGATTCTCCTCCTTTTATCCTTAATTCTTTTGCCTTATTTTATGACATAAATGATCCTACATGTTTCATGCATAAGATTGTAGAGTATTTGAGAAATGTTCCATCCTTTATAGACTTATGCATACCTTCCCATCTATATTAGAGGATTTTACTTTATTTATCTCCATGACTCGTCATGATTCTTCATCTCATGAGATAAAAGATGGTGATACTTTAGTCCTAATTTCCCATAATACATATAGGTATATTCCTTCATATGGTGATGTTTCCTAGTAAGCATATATTATGTGCATCTCATCTCCCATAATATATCTAGGGATATTCCTTCATGTGGTGATATTTTCTAGTAAGCATATATTTTGTACATCTCAAAAAAACTTTCCTTTTACCTCTATTGGTTTTCCTACATGTGTCTCTCTTTCTCTAATACACATGTTTTACCTTCATACAAGATTGGTATTCTTTCTTGTCATTCATGTTGCTCATGCTATATTGATGATATATTAAGTGACTATCATGGTGACAATTCTTTATTTTTTAATGATAATGCTCATGACTCTTATAAAAATGTTACACATAGTTCTAGTTCTTCACATTTTGGTGTCCTTTCCTTGGGAGTCTCATAGATATGTCCATGCATATCATGATGTTATATGCCTTTTTTATAACAATGGTTTCTCCTTCAAATCCTTTTATGCCTTTATATGATATATATTTGTGTAATTGTGGAGTACCTTCTCTTACATATCATATTGAGAAAACACATGGAGTATAGATTCATTGAGTAAGAGAACTATGTAAAGATCTCTTAGATTATTTATTTAGCCTGTGTGCAACTATTTAGTGATTTATCTCTTAAATCCTCCCCTACTATACTAGTGATTTATCTACACATCAAGCTATTGGACATGTTGAGCATGATATTTCACATTATTGGTACTCCACCATGAGTATGTTCAAAAATCTAGATGGTATATTTATCATTATGAGAAAATATTTAAAAAGAGATTATAGTAATGGAATATTACATAATTCTTCAAAATATGGTATTTCGCCCTTTCCCTCACCAAGTAGATTTCTAGAACCATGTCTATAAGTATAATGGTAGATCTAATCCATTAATAGAATTATAATCCTTGTAAACTTCATGCTACTTATTTTCATGAGGACAAGTTATTTGCTAGATTGTTTCCAACAAGCTTGAATGACCAAGCATTCACATGATTACTTATTGCCTCATTTTATTATTATATCGAACATTCTCATTATGACATTGAATCCATGACAAATGTTTCTAAAATTATGCAATGCAAGAAAGAAAAATACTAACTAGTTCATGATTATATGTTAAGATTTCAAGTTTTGATTACTAATATGAGTTTCACATTAAAATAAGATGAGGTTCAAGGCTTTTTTATTAATTATTTACAAACACATATTGAAAGAAAATTTTCATACAAGCCTTACCCTTCCTTTTCATATTTATGCACTATTGTGTACAAATGAGAGCATGCTTTATTATAAAATCCTTATCTATCCCATTGGTGAGGCCAAAAAACACTTAAAATTAGGATCCTCCACATTGGATGTGAACTCTCCCACAAGAACAAAATTTCACTAGAATATGAAATAGCAAGTGAATAGAAAATATATTAAAATGAGCATTAGGAATGTAAAGTTGAGACACCTTTTCCTATCACTAATGGATCTTTTACTATCAATATCACTAGCTTCCTTTACCAATAGCCTCATTTCTTTTACTATCTTTTACTATTCTTGAACATATGTTCATATCCAACAATTTTATGTCCATTTGGAAAATATAATAAATCTCCCATGTGTTACTTTTTTTATTAATGTTGTCAATTCTTCATCCATAGCCTCTTTCCAAGAATCTACATCATTAATACCAATAGCTTCCTTTACAATCCTAGGCTTATGAGTGTTAATGTATAAAGAAATTTCACAAATTTATCCAAGTAATAATGTGTTGTGTCAATGGAATTGAAGTCATCTTATAAAATAATTGTATGTTTGGTTTGGATCATTGATGCCATTGTTAAGGGTACAAGTAGGTCTATTATTAAGACACCATGTTAATGTAAAAATTATGTTGTGGGAACAAATTGTGTAGTTTAAATCATGCCAACCTATAATGCAAAATCCAAACATCATCCCAAATC
>VDFB02004025.1:0-11823 GCA_007258455.2 Sequoia sempervirens | reverse complement strand
AATATACTCGCATACCAATGGATATATATTCCCCTTGATTCATCTTCGCATCCTTATCTATCAAACTACCACACCATCAAACTCAAAACTGTCCAATACATATATATCTGACTCATCTGCAAGCATCAATTAGGTTGACCTAATTAGATAAAATCCTTATTCACCAAAAAGATTAACTATCGGCTTCAAGCTTGTACAAAAAATTTCCAAAAGAAATTCAAGTGTGTAGTATGCTACAATATGTCAGCATAGACCTAAGATAGATCAAAAATACAAAATTAATTCATTATAACATCAACTATTGATTAGGTCAGCCAGAGATAGACCTAATGACAAAATACAACAACTGAGTGATGCCAACTCACCATGAAATTATAAATATACAAACTTCTAACAACCAAGAACCATTTCCCAAAACCACAAGTAATGATATTCATCAGCGGAGGATTGCAGACCAAAATACCAAAGGATAATAGTTTTCATACCGGTTCAAAATACCAAATCAAGTTTGAACCTATGGTGATGTAGTTGCAACTCATATAACATGGTGACATCAATGACAACACATAGAGTTGCATAATGAGATGTTATTCTTCATTCTTCCAACAATCTCCCCCTTTGTCATTGATGGAAACATGTTCCAAAAGAATGTACAAACCTCCTATGTGCAACACACTCTCCCCCTTTAACATTAAGGACAAAGGGAGGTCCAAAAATATGAATATATATATATATATATACAAGGGTGGTCCGAAACAGTGTATGTATATAAAAAATCTAACTCCCCCTTAGGAGTATAAACTAAAAAAGCATTACCTACAGGAAGGTGAGCCTTCCTTTAGAATACTTTGCCATCCTGACTTTCCATTCTCCCAACTCTTCTTAGTAGATATCAACATTCTATTTAGAGATTCTAATTCCATCAAAATTTCTTCAACATCATCTAGAGTTCATGGAGTCACATTGATCTTTTCTAGTTTTTCTATATTTGCCAAAGCATTGGCCACCGAAGTGTATTCCATTCTCACAAGGTCACCTAGCTGACTGAATCTTTTGATGATGTCTTCTTTTTCCTTTTGTATAATAAATAATTTCTCTTTATGAGAAGTGATAGCATTCCAAGTTGACCTATCTCTATCTTTAGATGCACTATATATGTATTGAAACAACTATCAACTGGGACTTAATCGATTCCATGTGAGATCTTTGATACTCTGTGTGGCATCTGACCACTTTATGCAGTAAGAAAATACAATATTTGCTTCATACTCACAAGCTTGTATAACTTCTAGACTCATTTCCACATTGGTGTGTGCCATAACACACTTATGATGAAGTTATAAAAGCCTTTTCTCTACCATTTTCTCCTCAATCTCTTGCCTAGTCTTCTCACCTAGTATGGAGGCATACACCTTAAAGGAGTTGAATAGAAGTTTCATATTTCCTACTAGAGTGAGAGATGTATCAATTAGTGTACCGGGGGTGGCCTCCTACAAAGCTTTGAGGGCATCGTCAATAAGCTCTCTCCCCTTTTGGTGTGTTTCCAAAATTTATTTTCTTCTGAATGCATGCAATGCATCCCCTAACACCAATTTTTGAATGGGAGATATCTTGTCCAAATCCACACTGCCTTGAACCATGGGGAGTTTTAGAAGTTCTAGAGGAATTACCAGTTGGAACCTTATTTGCTTGAATAACAAGCTTTTTAATACATCATCACCAAAGGAGGATTCTTCAGAGGAAATTTATGATTCCACAACCTTCCTTTGATCTTCTTCATTCTTGCTGGCATTTCCCTCATCTATTTCTTCTTCTTCTACTCTTTCTTCTTCCTCTACTTTTTCTTCTTCCTCTAATTTTTCATCTTTGTATCTTTCTTCTTCATTCCTTTCACCTTCATCTTAATCTTTTTCTCCTTCATCTTGTACCAAAGGGACAACATTAAGCTTCTTTGCCTCAACTTCTTCATCATTATATTTCTCTATCTTCAGAGGATCATTTGTAACACCTATTTTGGGAAGGATATTTGTATCACCTGCTCCTAGCGGAATGTCTTCCTTTATCTCTACAAAATCCTCTTCTCCTGATTTTGGTGCAGAACTGGATGGGAGTGCATCAAGCATACCATATTTCTCAGCCATACCCTTGATGGCTTCTACAATTTCTTTCTTTATTTTCTTTATTTTCATTTTGTCTTTTGTCATTAGATTATTTACCCTTTTCTTCATCTAAAACATCTTTGAGCATACCTTCTTCAAGGTTTCTATATCATTAGTGGTCAAGGAGGACCCAATTTTCTCAAATTCCTCATTTCTTATCTTTTCTTCCAACACAACATCCTATGATCTTCTTTTCATTAGGGCATCCCACAATTTCTCAGGTACATTGGACTTAACATAGTCCCAACTGACTTCCAAAGTAATAACATATTTAATAATAGCTAAAATCAATGTTTTCATGTCCTCTCTACCTACTTGAGTATAAATTTATGTAGTATGCTGCAACATATCTTCAAAATGTACTAAGTTATTAACCAATACCTCTAACCTAAGAGGGGAACTAGGTCTTACCAGTGATGCTTTTTGTTCTTCCTGGTTCGGAGATGCCTCTTTTGACATCTTTTCCTTCTTCATGTCTAGTTTGGTGTAAACATGAATACCAAAACCCTTTTCTTCATCTTCTTCAGAGGATGACACATATAGATATCTCTTAGTACCAACAATTGCTTCCCGTGAAGTACCTTCACTAGAGTGCATGTTCCCTTTCTTCTTTCTTATCAATTTAGCTTCAGGGTCTTCCTCCTCTTCTTCTTGCTCTTTAGTGATATTGAGGTTCTTTTCCCTTTTTTCCTTTTCCTTCTTACCTCACTTGAATGGTGTCACTAGAGGAATCTCTTTCCTTTTTATTGATCTTGTAGTGGGTCTGGAAGGAGCCACACATTTTCCTTTACTAGGAGCACTGGGCTCTACCTTTACTAATGCAAGAGCCACAATTGATTTTGAAGGAGTAGTTCTATTGGATCTCCTCAGTCCTGATGATTCTCCAGTAATCTACTCTCCCTTGGCTCTTCCCTGTGTAATCTATTCATTAGTGAAGCCAACCTTTCTAAGAATTTGATCGACATTCTTTCTTATCACAGGAATCTTATGCTTCATTTGAATTTCCATAGATTTTTCTTCATATGTTCCCACTCTAGGTTGACTGGAATATTTTGGGCTTTTCAATAATACTTGTACATAGCCTTTTGCTTCATCTTCTGTAACTTCATACCCCAATGGTTGAATCCAAACAGTCTGGGGTTCAACTACTTCCATCATGCACTCATCTGAGGAGACATGAAATATGATGTCATCCTTGTACTTTGCAACAACTTTCCTTTAGATCCTTTCATGTTCATTCATGTTGATTTTGAATACAACAAAGAATGTTGTCAGAGAATTTTCCTAATTCTTCATATCACCCAAGGTGTGCATATAATCAAAAATTTGATGTGCAATAGGTCTTGATGTATCCCATATTACCACATCATCTCTTCTAGGAATCCATCTAAGAAATTAGAACAATAGACAAATAATCAGGGAACCAAACTTAAATGCACATATCTTTTCCCTTGTCATCTTCTGAGTTTCAAACAATTGTTGTTGGAGAAGTTCACAGAAATCATATTCTACTCCATTTGCTACCATGTCATATCCAGTGTATATAGTTGTAGCAGATACAAAATTTTCCCTATTTGTGAAGTAGATCTTGTGACCAATCATTATGGCTACATACTTCATAGCAGAATTCGTAATAGGTTTTGTTGCAAGAGCTCTTCTGTCAAATGTTGCTCCAGTGAGTTCCATCACCACTTCATTTTTCATAGACTTCAACACTGGTACAGGTCCAGTATCACAGAGTCTACTAACTGCCTTGATAACTTCTTTGGTTATTAGATGAGTTCTTTCAGTCCACAAAAACTTATCATGACTTCTATTAACAAAAAGTTTAACATACTTGTCATCAACAGTGGAACTAAAGTCGGGAAATTGATTCCACTAATCCAACTTCTTCACAACAATATTTGCATATTCTGTTTTTATAGAGAAATCATCCCCAGTGAGCTCATTGTGCCACATATCTATCAATTTGTTATGATTATATTCCTCAGTCTTAACACGAATGTACATTCTAGTGTCTTTAGGGGAATGACACCATGAGGAATTGATGTGAAAGTGTCCAAAGGGTTGTCTTTGAATACCTTCATGGAATACTCGTGTAGGAAGGTCTATGTCTTTCTGACATATTTACAACTATAGGCATTGCCAACTTTTCACAAACTGAGCTCTAATGATTTCAGAAAGAAGTTCCACACAAACCCACAACACAGAAGAGTAAAATACCTGTTTCTTTTGTGAGAACCAGAACTAGGGTTTTCCCAACTCACTCTTCAAATCGCCTCAAGATTGCTCCAAATCGTTCTCCACTTTCTTTAAATGTACAAGTGATCAAAACATCTTACAAATCTACTTTATATATAAATGAGCTGCCCTAATTCACATTAAATGTGATAGATTTCAAAAATATGATAACAACCTTCTTTATTGCACTGAAAAACCCTAATTTACTCAACAAATGATCATACCTGTAACTTTTCTTCTGATTCATTTTGCATAAGCTCTATTTATTCATTCTTTATAATATATCTTCATGCCAATGTATGACAAACCAGATATCTAGGGGGGTTGAATAATTTTCTATTAATGCTCCCCATAGGACCATGTTGGGTCTAATTGTCAGAGGAATTGTCTACACCAGATGAGAACACAGACTCACTTGATGTCACTAGCTCTTCTTTCTTCTTCCATATCTTGTTCATTTCTTGCTTAACCTCATTCTTTTCAATTGTCTTCACTAGTTCATTCTTCTTTACCAGATCATATTGCTTTCCTCCTTTACTTTTGCATACTTTTGAAATGCGTTAGGGCTTGTTGCAATTGTAGCAAACAACATTTTTCTAATTTTTTTGACCTCCATTAACCCTTCATCTACACTGATTTTCTTTGTGTCCAAACTTATTACACTTATAGCATTATCCAACAAGATATTGATTCATTCGACCTCATTTAAACTAATTCATCATTTGAGTTCTACTTTCACTAGCTCTATATCTAACTTTCTTGCATGCGAAGCATTGTCCAGAAAAGGGACTAGCATACTGGTTTATTCTACTTCTACACTCTATTTCCTTGTGACCAAATTTATTGCATGAAAAACAAACACCATTGAAAGATGGGTACCTTTGAGAATTTGGTTGTCTGATAGGTGGTCTTCTAGCAAATATTCTTGGATTTTTTCTATGTTTTCCTTTATCTTGGGTCTTTTGATTGTCCACTTTGTTTGGGGTCTGCATAGCCTTTAAGCATTCACATGCTTCCATTCCCAAACCACCTTTGTCTCTAGTTGGTTTTTGTCCTGCAATCAACTCATCGAGCTTGGTGGAGCTTGTTTTGAACTTATCTTCACAGACTCTTGCTTTTTCCAGATCCTCTTTTAGGTTTACCACTTCTTGTTCAAGCCTTGAGCATTCATCAGTCTTTCTTTGTACCATTGTATACAGACAATATTCAATTCTCTTATTTTCCTCTACTTGCACCTTTAATCCAATGATCTCTTCATTTGCTTGTTTTAATTGCTCACTTACTTCTCTATGTATTTTTTGAATTTCTTCAATTTCTCTTTCAATTTCTTGATGCATTCATTTTCCTCATCAATATTTTCTTTCAAATCTCTATTTTTATTTTTAGCTTTGTCAATATCTTCAAGAGCCATTTGATGTTCTTCTCTATCATCCATTTGTCCCATCTTCAAGATCTTCCTCAAGCTATTAGGCTTCTTCAGAGGAACCAGGCTCTGATACCAATTGTTGAATACCCAATATACTAAGACAGGGGGTGAATCAATATGTTTTTAAACTTATTGAACACACACTGTCCAAATATTCCAATTCATATCATAGTAAGAATGAGCAAGAGCATTAGAAAAATATAAAAGCACATAGTACATGAACACCAGGATTTTAATGTGGAAAACCCAAAATGAGAAAAACCAAGGTGAGGATTAGCTCACAATATAATATACCAGTTATAAGATATTACAAAGGGTGGCTCACTGCCAAGACTCACTATCCAAAATGGGAGGCTCATTGCCTACAAAGATACAATGTAGAAATGTCTTAGAGCCAGAATATGAATTGATAAAGTTACACCCAACAAGTGTTAATTTAGTTCCTTTGATGCTTAGTAAACTGACTTTACACACTTCTTTTGATAAACTCGCATACTAGTAGATATATATTCGCTTTGATTCATCTTTGCATCCTTATCTGTCACACTACCACACCATGAAACTCAAAACTATCCAATATATATATATATGACTCATCCACAAGCATCAATTAGGTCAACCTAATTGCATGCAATCCTTATTCACCAAAAATATTAACTATCAGCTTCAAGCTTATACAAAAAATTTCCAAAAACAATTCAAGCATGTAGTATGCTACAGTATGTCGGCATGGACTTAAGATATATCACAAATACAAAATTAATTCATTATAACATCAACTATTGATTAGGTCAGCCAGGGATAGAACTAATGACAAAATACAACAACTGAGTGATGCCAACTTTACATGAAATTCTAAATATACAAACTTCTAACAACAAAGAACCATTTCCCAAAACCACAAGTAATGATATTCATCAGTAGAGGATTGCAGATGAAAATACCCGACGATAATAGCTGTCATACTGGTTTAGAATACCAAATCAAACTTGAACCTATGGTGATGCAATTGTAACTCATATAACATGGTGACACCGGTGACAATAGCAAGAGATCCATAATGAGATGTTCTTCTTCATTCAAGATCCAACACTAAGTTATTCAAAGATATCTGCATACCTCATGAAATCCCACAGTTCTATATGGACTCCAAATCTCACCATTAAATTTAGAAAAAATTAGGTGTTTGAATGCTTGATCTAGGGTTTGATACTTTGAGATCTTTAATCTTCCTCAATCCACTTCAAACCTATAACTTGAAAGAAGGATAAGGTAAGAAGGTTTGTTTTATATATGGGATTTCCTTGGTCAAACCTTGTTTTAGTGTTTCCACCTCCATGAACATCTATGATGATGTTAATAAATAGTGCTTACCCTAGGTCAGGTAGATGCAAATGGATAAAAAGGAATGATAAATTACAATGATATAATTTACCACTTAGATCTACATTTCTTGTTGGACTGAGATCATTTGGCCCATCTCACATAAGATGAAATTGATAGTTGTTTGAAGGTCTTGCAAAGGTTAGTGTTCATAACAATAAAACCCATACAACATGAAATATCTTACTATGCATAAAAATGGATTTAATAATGTGTTTTAAACATGATCTTGACTGATTATAGAAATATTATTTATTTTTTCCTTGAAATTACTTTAATTTCCTTTTGAATTTGGTTGATAGATCAAAATTTTATTAGGTTTCCAAATGGAGGAAAAGACTTATATTTATGAGTTTCAACATGTTTATATTATTTCTTTTGATAAGATAACAAATCATGTTGAGTTTGAAAAATTATTGAAGTTGATAATAAAATATTAAATTTTTAGCCAAAATAGGGGAGACAAGGGTGACTGCATGCTAGTCTAACCCTATTTTCAATTTTAGGTACTTGCAAAATAAATATTTTATTCAGTTTCCTAAAATTAATTTTATTTCTTAGAAGACAATAATAAAATGGATGATTAATAAGCATAATTAGGCTAAAGAACTTAATTGAGGAGCAAACATGTGTGAAATTTTCAATGGTGATGAGTACAATGCTACAATTACATGATTAAGCTAAGAGATTTGATGTTACTATGTATTTTTACTTTACATTGAAACACATGAAAGGAATTTGAGAGAATGCTCAATATTTATAATTTTTTATAGTTTAAAAACATATACTTGGGCATTGAAATTTTTATTCTAGAACTTTTGGGTTGGTTTGCAAAATACACAATATAATGGTTGAAATTCCCAATGCACCTAATTTTGGTCATCGATCAAGCTTGAAAATTGTAGCAAGAACTCTTTAGATGCATTGGATTCTTTAGCAATCTACAATTATGCTTTAAAAAAATATTTTATGGATTTATGGTGGATGAATTTGGTAGTTTGGCATCATATCCACCATTAGTGTTCACTCACATGAACCAGAATGACTCATTTTCCCTCAAACTCAACTTTAAATGCTAGTCGTTGATTGTGGAGAGAGATGGCTTGACAAACGGTTCAGATTCAGTCAAATAAATTTTAAAAAATTGACCATAAGCAACTATCTTCATCGACCAATCAAGATTCACCATGTGCACTTTTCCTTCCAAGTCACTCGTGGTCTCCACCATCTTCATGAGCATTGATAAAATCTACATTTCAACCTCCCCACTCCCCTGTTGGGTTTAACCTATGTGCAACTCTCAGCAACGAGGATGCGAGGAGCAACCGAGATTAAATCTGCAACCTTACATCTACATGCTCTTTACCTTTAAGACCATTTTCCCATGTGCAGAACCCTTGGGCTTGATGAACAACTTAGATTAAAAGATCTGGCTCACATTTAAGAAATGTGCTTTAAAAAACCTTTTAGTAGCACAAGCTTTACTACCTTTAACCTTATGCCAAAACATTTTATAAATATTTCATGTCTTTATATAGTTCTTTTGACGGTGCAGATCATGCCAAGTGGCACCTTCCCACCTCCTCATTGAGAGATGAGAGATGAAGGTGGGTCCCCAGTGGGCTGGTGGGGAACAGTTAGGATTAACCTGAGCCAATTCATCTCAAATGTCGATCTCATTAAAGCTTAATACCCTCTTCCTTTAAAAGACAATGGGACCCACTGACATATGGGACATGTGGTGCTAGCTCACCAACCCGCCCAAATATTTTAATGAATATTAAGATCAAATGGGGGCATGGGGAGCAGTCAAGATTCAATCATGTATATTTGATGTCCTACATAAATATCTTAAAACTCCACATCCATAATTGTTAATATTTAAGAGTGGAACCGACTAGGTTGATGAATGATGGGGGTCATAAAACTTTAGGCCAAGACATTAGACCAATGTCAAAATATTAAAAACCCTTTAGACTTAGGAAAATGGCTAATATTAAAATCTTTCACACATATAGTATGAAGCAATATTTAAAATAATTTGTCAGGTAACAAGCAAGAACCTTAGGTTCACGAGACCAGTGAAGAGGATGAACATAATGACATAAGTCATGACTAATGTGACTGAGAATGGGCGATAGCAAGTCAGCTACAAATTAGAACTCATGCAAATGGATTCATACTTAGAGTTTTTTTTTTAGGGTTTAAGGCACATATAAACCCTGGAACAGAAGAATGAGTAAAACCCTAAGCCCTAAGACATGTCTTGATCAAGAAAACAACCAATTTTTGTACAATTTATCAATGGAACACAAAGAATTTTAGGGGTTCCACCAAGTTCTAGAAACTTGGTCTTCAATTTTTTTCATAGTTCACCATAACTTGGTTGTACACATAATATCCATCTACGAAGGACATCATGTGAAATACAATCACTAGCTACAATACCTCATCTATAAAAGGTAGTGGATACATTAATTATACCATCAAAATCATCATGGAATGAAGAACAAGAGAATGATAAATCAATAATATCTAGATGATTTGATAAATATTTAGTATCATAGGGAAATGTATCATCATGTAGCATATTAAAAAGTAAATTATCATCATGCATAGCTATAGAATGAATATGAGTTGGAAATTAAATAACATCGCAAGACATATCATGATCATGTATAATATAATATACCTCACATAAATCTCTATATAATAGACTTTGTAAGATACATCATCAAATATGTGTCAATCTAAGGGCTATCTTGACATGTAAAAATGATAATATCATAAGGTTTAACATGTTTTTTAATAGCCAAGGAAGGTGTAACCTCATCATACAAAGTATCAACCTTATATATATCCATAATTTAAAAAGGTATGAAATCATTATTCATGAAATGAGGGGTATCATCATCATCATAAACCAATACATATGAGAAAGGAGCATCCAAAGGTACAGTTCATCATGATATGTATCACTATCATTGGATCTATGGACACCTAAATTTATCTATTATCATTGTTGAATTTACAAAAACAAGTCCACATAACCTAGAAATCACTTGCGAGCAAATATCCTATCACAAAGAGGAGATGAAAAAGAAAGAATGTTGCTCAACAACCTTGAGAAAGAATTTATGCAAAAATCTTGAATTGATTCATTACAATAATGAAACAATTCTTATGAAGGAGATGCAAACCCTAGGAGTGAAACCTTAGGAGAGGATTAGATTAGCATGTGACAAGTGTCACAATCCTATGTAATGAGATAACATAAGCTAATCTATTAATGCAAAAAAGAAATCCTAAGTTTAGCTTAAATGAACTTAATTAATCAATATGAATTAATTTATTAGTCGAATAACCCATTACTCTAACACCCCCCCTTAAGATGAACTTAGAGAGAAGCTAAAAAATAAGGAAGAATGCATGCCAGTAAAAGATGTGTCCCAAAAACAATGCCTAATGAGGCACCCATGTACAACTAAAGATCTTCAAAAAGTGGAAAAAAGGAGAAAACCTCATGGGAAAAAATCCACTCCAAAAAGAGATAAAAGACAAGTGAAAGACTAAAGAAGCCTCCAAACAAGAGTGAAGGACTAAAAATCCTCCAACCAAGAATGTCCCAAAAGAGTAGGAACAAAGGATGAACATGAAATTTAACACTAGTGAAGCATGAAGAAGATATAAAAATTGTAGAAGAATGACTATTATAGTGTTGAAAGAAGACCTCATTTAAAAAAAATGATGATCAAGACCAATAAGACACAAAGCTACATGTGTGCCCTCAATGACACTACTCGAATTAGATGGAAAGCAAATAAAAACATCTGGAAGTCGAGGATACAAATGACACAAGTACCAATAGTCTAAAGAATTGATCAAGTGAAAATGGAAGGTCACCTCCAAAAATAGGAATACAAGAGTGTACATATGGTAAGTGCTTCATCTCATCGAAATGCAAGGGTAACCAACCACTAATGTATGCTGCATGTGAAGTACAAAGGAAAAAATATTGTATACATAGCTCACTCCAACATGAACCCAATGAAGCATTAGCACCAATAGTAGAAACCCCTGATAATGTGGAAAGGGAGAGGGTTGGTAGATACACTAAAACTGAATTCCAAAAAGAAGTGCATGAAGAAGAATCAAGAACATCTGAATGTGCAAACATGAAAGTGCCAACAAATATAAAGGGTGTGCAAACAAAAGGCACACACACATGAGGTTACTATTGTGGAAGGGACACTCACTTGACAAAAGGTGTGATGAAAAACAAAGACAAACATCAACCCCCCCATGACACTTGATATCATAGTGCAAGTAAAATAAGGCACAAAATGATGTGCAAGATCCCAATAATGATGTGTAGATGTAGAGGCACATTATGTTATTTTTTTTACAAAAGAGAATTGCTTACAATGGAAAATTAGAATGTCGAAAAAGACAACATGCTAAAAAACATGACTAAAATGTCCAAAGATGATAAAAATAGGAAATAAATATGTAACAACCTAAAACAAGTCATGCCATGGTTGCAAAATGTTTCCAAGAGCTAAAGCGTCCAAGTAGTTCACCATAGTGTAAAAACACCAAAAACTATTTATAAAG
>VDFB02004024.1:0-27475 GCA_007258455.2 Sequoia sempervirens | reverse complement strand
AGGTTCTATCTCACCAAATGTTCCTATCGCTGTGACATTTTGTGTTTGCTGATCTCTTACCATGTGGAGATCTATAGCTGATAGGCCATTCAATTGGGCATCAAAGAGAGTCTCGGTTGTTCGCTATGAGCTCCCAGCGAATTGTCAAAGTCTCACCGACAACGTTTGGTTTGAGGTCTTCAAGGTAACTCCATAGGATCTCAGGGAGATCTCTTGGGGACTAATGGATGTCTTGTCGATAGCCTATGGCAATCGAGGGAAGCCAAATGGTTTGGGAAGAAGTCTCGGTGAATGATGTAAGTCTCGCCGATGTTGAAGTCTATTCTCAGTAAGACTCATGGCAACTAATGGTCTTTGTGTAACATGATGGTTTTGGTAAGAAGTCCCAGTGACTTTGGTGAGTCCTGTCGATGATGAGAAGTATTTGGTGTAACATATATGTGTTCGATAAGAACTCTCGGTGAAGGGGATATGTCTTGGTGACTGTTGATGACTTCGGGGTGACATTTGTGATCTCAAAGAAACCTCTTAGTGAGCATTAAGTCTTGCCGACAACAATGTTTGGAGCTCGGTATGACTTGTGAGCATTTGGCATGAGGTCCTGGTGAAGAACTATACTCTTTTCAAATGGTAAATTCATATCTATGAGACTTTTGGACCTTGCTATGATCTCTTGGCGAAAGCGATAGGTCTCACCGACTATTTGGTGATTCGGTGTAACACATGAAGCTCATTAGAACATCTTGGCAATAATGATAACTCTTGGCGACATCGATATGAAGTTTTGGACATTGGGGAGACACTTCTTGTGTCTTACCGACATGCTGATACAATGTGAGCTCTCTTGATCGAGTGAGACCATCCAATGTGGCTCGTTGTCTACCAATAGGAGAAGCTGAATCTGAATAGTTGGAAGATGGTTCATTGTGACGATCTGTGAGGAAGTTCAACGAACATGGAATGACATGGTTATACTTTGTGATTGCAAATTGTGATCGGTTGGTTGAATCGACGGATTGCTGTGTGGTTGTATGATCAGTAAATGAATTCTATTCTGTGTAGACTGTAACTTGAAGGTTCCTATAGAAAGATTGTTCATGGTGAATGCTACTGTAAACAGACATCAGAAAGATAAGTTTGAAACTTGTATGTAATTCTTTATTACTATAATACAAAGTGACTTCTCTTGGTGTGGTGGTTTTTTCTTCCATAAGGGTTTTCCCATGTATATCTGGTGTTCATGTGTGATTGTCCAATTCTCTATTTCTGATATTTAGTTCAAAGTGCACCTTAATTTGACTGTAATTGAAAAAATTAAGAGTATATCTGCATTCTTCCCTTAGGTATTGATGTTAGGAGAGTTGTTTCCGCATCTAGCTTTCCTTACAGTTATGGCTTGGTGTGTTGATCCCAAGGCTTGGCCACAACAAGCCCATAATGTGAGCATGTTATAACACACTCGTGTTATGAGGTATTAAAGGAAAAAAAAGGAATTCAAAATCATTTTCATTATGATTTTGTTTTTTCTGCCCATGGCCAAAACCCTTGATTTTTTTGCTTGCATTCTGGGAGGAGCCATCTTGCAAGTTTTTTCATCTAATTTTGGTTGTTTCATCACTAGGTTTCCACCATGTCGATGAGGAGGTTTGAGAGGTAAGGATTTGTTTTTGTTCTTAAATTGTTAGTTTTAGGTTGTTTTTGATATTTACTTTTTGAATTTGTAGGAGATGTTAATGAACCTGTAAACCATCTTCAAAATCCTCAACAAGCACAACAATAATAAGAGGAAAAAAATCATCAACAAGCACAATAATGGCAATAACATAAAATCCTCAAGTTGAACAAACACAATAATAATCTCCTCCACCAATCCCTCAACATCCTCCTGGAACTCAACAAAACTTAATGAGTGAAATTGAAAATAATAAAAAACAAATTGAGGAGTTAATCAAGAGGTTGAATGATCCAAATGGTTCAGCCATTGAAAGTGTTAGCTCTCAAAAACACAGGTAAGGGTACCTCAAGAGGCTGCCAATCTCTTGATACGTTTTAGGGTAACAGACAAGGTTAAATGGATTAAACCTTCTACTCTTCAGGTGCTGTCGGACCTAGGTAGGTGAACCTATATGAGTGGAGCAGGCTTGGATTTATGCTTATTTCTTTGAAATGATTTCCCCATAATGGCAGATGGAGGTGGAAAAATAAAACTAAATTTGGTATAAATTGTATAGCAATATTCAAAACTAAATCCTAATATGTTCAGTTAACAGATGTAAAAATATGAATGAAACTAAGTAATGAAAGAAAGCAGAGACTAGTGCCTTATTGGGTATGCAGAGTCAAATGAAATATTAAATTAGTGACTTCTTCCTAGAGAACATTCAAATTGTTTGGCATATGTTTTTTTTATAACTTGTATAAACATGCAAGACTGTGATTATTAAGTTCTTACTGATCCAGATGAATTTCCCTGATTACTGTGATTAATTAAAAGGATTTAATCCTTCCTTGAAAGAACCGATCAACTAATCACATAGATACAACAAATGTGCACTAATAAACCGAACATAAACTTGTTATGTCAATTTAAATACCAAAAAACATCAATCTTGGACACAACTTGAATAATACTCTTAATGAGCACAACAAAAAATTGACACCAGAAATATGCCAGCATATTAAATGATTCTCATTGATATCTCCATAATTTCAAAACATGAATCATAGTCTCATATTTGCAAAGCATTGTGTTCTACTGTATTCTTCTATCTATCTTCTATACTATTCTACTTATATCTATTTCGTTTCTGAAATAGATATTTATACATCGAGAACACGAAAAGACGCGTCCTTCCGGAATTGTCATAAGTTTACATAAGACAAATATTAAAAGATAATTAAGCTCTGTTTAGCCACAAATGAATCATAGTTAAATGATCCAAGTAGTCTCGACGCTCATGTGTATCCACATCTTCAATTTCGTTCCGGATTGAAATCTCCACCTTTATCATTTTTTCATTCTGCTCACACGCCTCATCCAATGTCGTTCCTTCAACAGTGGCAACCTTCAAAATTTTATGCAGCATTGATTCATTCTCACTTTTCCATCTGTCAGCTTCTTTTAGTTTCCCTCTATCATCATAGAGTGCGGTCGATGTTTTCAAAGCAACATCTATCAATCCTTGCACATCTCCCTGCAATTCATCATGGAAGTTTTGGTTCCTATTTATAAAATGATTAGCATTTTCAATTGCTACACTATTAGCAGCATCTCTCTGGCTCACTTCCGAAAACTTCTCCATAATTCATTCATTCATCCTTTCATGCTCCTTTAATGCAGAAAGTGTATGGGAATACTTTTTCCAGAGCTTACTTAACCAAGATGCTAAACCATCTTGCCTCTTCTTGATTATTGCCACAACTACATCATATTTTCCTTGGGAGTATGCACTTGATCCCTCCCAATGATCCTTTGACTGAGAACTTTCACCTTGAGTAAGCATCCTGGGTGTCTTCATAGTATCACCAATTAAATCCTTTAATCTCTCATTTTCTCTCAGCATCCTTTCATTATTTAGTTTGTACATTTCCCTTTCTTTTATCAGCAACTGAATCTATGCTTTATTCAATTTTGCAATATTAACTCCAATTTCTATAGTAGCCACAAGATCAGCCTCTCCAACCTTTAGATTCATGACATGGCCAAATGCCTTTTCTATATCAATAACTATTGACTTCCTGTGGGGTGGGTACAAGGCCCAAGTCATCAATGATCCTTCATCAGTATTGTACTTGGATCCTGCATACACTTATGTTACTTTTTCTTTGTCAAGCTTGTGTGTAGCATTACTGTCCTTCAAGAAACTATCAAAGACCAATGCAGAATTAAGATCAAGTCCAGGAAAGATCATGACACCAGCATTCTCCAACATTTGCTTCCCCATTTCAAAGGTCATACTTGTCATTTCATTATCCATACACATTCTCAATTGGTTCAACAATTGATCTTCATTTCCTGTAGTGACATCATCAACCATTTCTCTTATTTCCTTTCCCTTCTACTTATACAAAAATGCATTGAATTATGGAGAATTTATAAACTCATCATCTGAAACAAATGATATATATTCAATATTCCTTGCATCTGCTTCACCACTCTCTTCAACGTTCAACTCCCTGGTTGGGAAAACATAATGCTAAGTTCTCAACCTGGACACCTTCTCTGGTTTGCCTTGTGGCACATTATCTTTAGGTGTCTCCTCTTCTCTAGAGGATAACAACTCAACATCCTAAAATCCTTGATTATACCTTTCAACTACTATCTCTACTTCTTCTTCATCTAAATTCATATTATATCATCAAAGGCATAGGGCACATACTGATACACTCCAAATTTTATCTTCATTTTAGCAGAATTAATATATCCCTCTAGATCAAAGTTTTTCCTGAGTGGTCCTCTCTTCATGTTATAATGCAACAATTTATCAAGGATCAAATTGTATCCTTCCTTAGCCAACACAGTGAAATCACCAAAGCACAATGTTCTAGGCATAAAGGCCTGCTTCCCAAAAGAGTTGAAATTCATAACGCTGTAGTAATCCATCTATCTGAAAATTTCCAAATATGCAAATTTTTTTGGAACTGTTTTTGGTAAAATAAAAGGGGCATCTTCAAACCCATAAACTCTAATCATGGGAGCTCTGTCCAAGCAATACCAATCTCCCCAATTATGATCAAATGGCCATTGAAATCATCTAGCAGAAGAAATCTCTTTATCATCTTAGATAATGAATAATTACAAGGATAATAGTATAGTCTATACAATGTTTTTACAAAATATTCTTCAAAATGAATGAAACTAGCATTGGAAAACTTGCTATCCCAAACAACAATCCACAATTGAACTGGTAATGTTTCATCGTGTTTGTTAAACTAAGAAATTCTCATCTTTGGAGGCCATACTCCCAACTCCTGTCCAAAATAGAGTACCAGATGCATTAGCAATGAATAATGCCTAAGATGAAAAGTAGAAGATCCACCTTTGATAGCCATTAGTCCTGAATCAAGCCCCTTAAAAATGTATGCGGCATAGTCAAATGGCCTAGAATTGTGATATTGGATATCTGCTATGATAATCATTGGCACAATTGACATATATTTCAGGGAATCCATTCCTAATACCAAAAAGACTTAAAAGTATGTGTATTTCATGTAGGGTTCAAACAAATCCACATGATAAGGGGGCCCCTCACTATCCTGTAGAGGAACTGGTTTGCTGCCCTATTTAACCCTGTGAATTGGTAGCCTCCAACCCTTATAAATTGTATCCATTCTTGATAATTCCTTCTCCAATTCTTCACATATGATCTCCTCATTGTACCCTTCCAAATTGAAAACCTCACATATTACCTCCTTTGAAAAATATATTTGTGGCTTTCTAGATGGGTCACATATAGCTTTGTGTTTTGGGTCATAATGATTAGCTAGCAATTTTACTAATTCTGCATTCACAAATACATTAGGGCACACCAGTTTTCCTACATTCAGCTTCCATGGATTACAAACTGGTTCAAAATGGTTTCTTCTATGATAATGAAAATTGAACAATTCATATCCCCTTATTTGAGTCTAAACCTCTCCAATAAACTTGTATTTATCAACTAGTTTGTCAAGTTCTGCCCTAAGTTGTGCAGATCTTTTGGGTTTAGGCCCAAAGCTAGGCAATTGATCAATGAGGTCCTGATTCGATCTTCTTTCTATGCCCTCATGTTCCCCTTCAATTTTCTATTTCTTCCCCTTTGTTTGACTACTCTCACCAAGTTTTCTACTCTTAGCTTTTCCAGAACCAAGGGAATCCATTCTTCAAAATCACAGAAGTAAAAGCTTGGAAAACTAAGATACAATCACTTACAGTATACTGCTCGAGCTCCTCATGCCAAAAGATGTCCTGGTTCTCCATTTGCACTGATGACCCCTCCACTATCAATTCAACACTAATGCATTTGATTGAATTTTCCCTATTATATTCATCGTGCCATTAATGTGTAGATGAAGCATGAACAAAAACTTATTTGAAACATACACTATCACATCAAATGTCTTGTCGGTGAAAGATTTTTGAAATTTGGGGTGAATTTTTTTGCAACATTCATCAAACCTTTCGCCAAGACATCCTATGGTCTCATTAACATTTGGAATCATACCGATGACCATCACTTTAGTTTTTCATATCGCTGTGACAATTCCAAGTTGGGGAGATGTTTCATAGAATTCATTGTGTCTTACCGATATGCACCCTGTAGTAACTTTCTAGTCACTGAGACATCAACACACTCTCGCCGATGAAACCACACCTCGACGTGACTTTGAAAACTTGAAAATACTCATACCGATATCAATTGTGTCGCCGAACCCCTTTCTCCAATATATTCCATTTGGTGAGACTCTCCCCGAAGTATTTCATCGGTGTAACTTTCACTTTCGGTGAAACCTATGTCGATGACCTCTTGTCTTGCCGATGCATATCTCTATCGGTGTGACTTTTGAGTCAAAAATACTATGTGACTTCCTCCCGATAGCTTTCTGATGGAATCCTTTTGCGCTTTATCGACAAGACCCAATGCTTTCGGTGAGACAACACTTTGATAACCTTTTCTTTGGTTGATACATCACTCCATGTGCTAGTCGATGAGACATATATGAGTTCATTATGACTCATTCTGATAACAATTCTCTTGCCGATATGAATTTTCTATCAACTGGTGGGGGATTTAATACCGCATTATTAAGACACACTTCTGGGATGTTTAACTTTTCTTGCTTATTTTTAGTGGCCATTTTACTTTTAGAATTTACATGTTTTTCATTTCCATTTGTTATCAATTGAACTGCACTATCCCTATATTCCTTAATTTTCATCATCTCCAGTAATGGTACAGACATTTTTACCTGAGATAAAGCCCAAGTGAAGTCAAAAGAAGAACCTTCAGCCCTAATCATTTTCTTTTGTTTTGATGTTTCTCCTTTGTTATCTTCTTTTTCCATTTTATTTTGTTGATTAGTCTTTTTTATTTCTTTGTGTAATTCCTTTACTTCCTCCTTTTGGACAGGCTTCTGTTCGCTCTTATTATGTTTGTTTTATGTTTTCTTCGAAACTCCTTGTGTCACCTTTTGATCCTTGATAAAGATTCCCCTAGGGACACCTGCCTTCTCATTTACTATCCTATTTGTCAACCAATACTTACTCTTTTCTTCTTCAACTGTAGCAATGGTTTATCTCTCCATCTCTTCTTCAGTGAGTTTCCTCATACTGCCCTAAGTAGGCATCTCATCAGGTTGCAGTTCTACATAATCATCCTTAGAGTCAAAAGAATTTGTTGCTCAGCCATGTGGACATTGTACCTTTGATTTGAAACATTGTATTCATAACCTTCCTCCTCTGAAGATGATTACCTCTCTTCAACATGGTGAAAAGTATTTGAAGTCAAATACACTGTGTGATCTTCTTCGCCATTCCCCATCAACATTCCTTCTTCTTGCATTCTTTGGGCTACAACATAATAATCTAGGGAATGTGGCTTATCACAAATCTCACAAAAATAATTGTTATTCACCATATATGCTCCCTTCTTCCTTAATGGATTAGGAGTCTCCTTGTTTCTAGGCCTTTCTGTTATAGGTTTTCCATCATTCCAGTTTGTGTTATAGGGCATGTCATGTAGTCTAGGCCTTTCATTTCTGTATGTGTTCTCCTGCTTGTATTGATGATTATTGGTTTGTTGGGGAGCCCTATGATTGTCTCTTTTATCAATTATCCCAACAACCCTCCTATTGTTTTCAATTGTTAATGTTATATTTTGGGCTTCAGCCAAGTCTCTTGGGAACCTATTTCTCATTTCATACCTTGTTTTCTAGGATCGAATGCATTCAAATAAACACTCAATGCCATAGAGTCTAGAAATTTTGATCCAGGAGGTATTTTATTCTACAGTTTATTGAATCTTTGATTGAAATCATAAATTGAGTCATTCTAATTTTTCTAAATTCACATCAATTCATGAAGAGCAACATCAAATGCACTTTGATTCCCATATTGCTTGAGGAATCGGTCCTGAAATATTTGGAGAGAATAAATAGAGGTTGTTGTTAGGCTATTGAACCAAATTCCTAGCTTCTTCAATAAGCGATATCATGAATAGCCTCATATGTAGATCTTCATAAGGTACATCCAAATCTTGAATGAAGGCATTGAAACTCCTTAAATGATCTTCAGTAGTAATTGCACTACTCCTTGTAAATTTAGGCACCAAACTTCTCCAACTTCCATCCATAGGGTAAGGGTATAATTGAGACCCTGCCAAATCAAATTGTCTGATCATTGTGGTATACTGATGAGGGGGAGGGTTAGGTGGGTATTGGTACATTGGGTTATTATATTGCATATTATGATGTGGCATATAATGCTGACCATGAGGTGGCTATACATTTGTATATTGTGTGGGAATATGAGGTGGATGATTTGGCTATCTGTATTGATTCCCTACTTAATGGTGAGGACCCTTGGTGGATCAGAAGGCCTTGCACCATGGTTACCCTGTTTATGAGGTGGTACATACTTTGGGGGGCAACCAGTTGTCTGAGTAATGTTCTGAGCTTTCTATAATTTGAATTCTCTCATTGCTTGTATCATCTGGGCTTTCTCTGGTTCTTCTCTTTCTTTTCTTTGAAATTCAAATCGTGCTTTTACTTCTTCATAAGTTAAATATTTGTAATCTTCTTGAGGAGTTTCATGATCAATAGGTTCGTTCTCATTGAAATCATTTTGATTACCCTCCATTTTTTGTTCGCATTCATGTTGATATCTGAGTCCTTCTGCTTCAAGTCTAGCATCAAACTCTGGTTGCTTCTAGGGATTATAGAAAGGATTTCTTTGTTCCTCTGGGGTACAAGGCTCTGCACTTGAGTTATCTCTCCATGCATCATACCAGTCATAAGATTCACAATGTGGTCTCAATGCTTTGTCTTTATTCATTATGCACATGTCTTCATTTATCCTCTTACCCTTATCAACCCTATCTTCCTTGTGAGTCCACTTGCTGCTACCAGCAGTAGCCCCAGTATGACCTCCCCTATATTGAGATCTTCTACCGTTCATGTTGAAATGTTTTTATCAGAGTCGCCACTCACTTTCTTAAAAGTGAGAAAAGGTTTGTTACTTATTATTCCTAGAAGAGTCTATATAGATTTCTGACTCTATGATTAAGGCGCAAATTCTGAGTTAATTTCCCCAGTAGAGCTCCAATTTTTTAGCTCTCAAAAATGTAGGTAAGGGTACCTCAAGAGGCTGCCAATCTCTTGATATGTTTTAGGGTAACAAATAAGGTTAAATGGCTTAAGCCTTCTACTCTTCAGGTGCTGCTGGACCTAGGAGGGTGAACCTATATGAGTGGAGCAGGCTTGGCTTTATGCTTATTTCTTTGAAATGATTTTCCCACAATGGAAGACGGAGGTGGACAAATAAAACTAAATTTGGTATAAATTGTATAGAAATATTCAAAACTAAATCCTAATATGTTTAGTTAATAGATGTAAAAATATGAATGAAACTAAGTAATGAAAGAAAGCAGAGACTAGTGCCTTATTGGGTATGTGGAGTCAAATGAAATATTAAATGAGTGAATTCTTTCTAGAGAACATTCAAATTGATTGGCATATATTTTGTTTATAACTTGTATAAACATGCAAGACTGTGATTATTAAGTTCTTACTAATCCAGATGAATTTCCCTGATTACTGTGATTAATTAAAAGGATTTAATCCTTCCTTGAAAGAACCAATCAACCAGTCACACAGATACAACAAATGTGCATTGATAAACTAAACATAACCTTGTTATGTCAATTTAAATAACTAGACAACATCAATCTTGGAGGAAAGTTGAATAATACTCTTAATGAGCACAACAAACAATTGACACCATAAATACGCTAGCATATTAAATGATTCTCATTGATATCTCCATAATTTCAAAACATGCATCATAGTCTCATATTTGTGAAACATTGTGTTCTACTGTATTCTGCTATCTATCTTCTATCCTATTCTACTTATGTCTATTTCATTTCCGAAATAGATATTTATACATCGAGAAAACGAAAGGACGCGTCCTTTGAAAATTGTCATAAATTTACATAACAAAAAGATTAAAAGATAATTAAGCTCTGTTTAGACACAAATGAATCTTAGTTAAATGATCCAAGTAATCCCAGCGCTCATGTGTATCTGCATCTTTGATTGCGTTCTAGATTGAAATCTTCGTCTTTATTATTTTTTCATTCTGCTCGCATGCCTCATCCAATGTCATTCCTTCAGCAGTGGCAACCTTTGGAATTTTATGCAGCATTGATTCATTCTCACTTTTCCATCTAGCAGCTTCTTTTAGTTTCCCTCTATCATTAGAGAGTGCGGTCGATGTTTTCAAAGTAGCATCTATCAATCCCTGCGCATCTCCCTGCAATTGATCATGGAAGTTTCAGTGCCTATTTATAAAATGATTAGCATTTTCAATTGCTACACTATTAGTAGCATCTCTTTGGCTCACTTCCTAAAAATTCTCCATAATTTGTTCATTCACCTTTCATGCTCCTTTAATGCAGCAAGTGTATGGGAATACTTTCCCCAGAGCTTAATTAACCAAGATGCTAAACCATCTTGCCTCTTCTTGATTATTGCCACAACTACATCATATTTTCCTTGGGAGTATGCACTTGATCCCTCTTGATGATCCTTTGACCGAGAACTTTTGCCTTGAGTAAGCATCCTGGGTGTCTTCATAGTGTCACCTATTAAATCCTTTAATCTCTCATTTTCTCTCAGCATACTTTCATTATTTAGTTTGTATATTTCCATTTGTTTTATTAGCATATGAATCTGTGCTTTGTTCAATTTTACAATATTAACTCCAATTTCTATAGTAGCCATAGGATCAACCTCTCCAATTTTTAGATTCATGACATGGCCGAATTCCTTTTCTGTATCAATAACTATTGACTTCCTGTGCGGTGGGTACAAGGCCCAAATCATCAATGATCCTTCATCAGTATTGTACTTGGATCCTGCATACACTTCTGTTACTTTTTCTTTGTCAAGCTTGCGTGTAGCATTACTATCCTTCAAGAAACTGTCAAAGACCAATGCAGAATTAAGATCAAGTCCAGGAAAGATCATGAAACCAGCATTCTCCAACATTTTCCTCCCCTTTTCAGGGGTCATACCTGTCATCTCATTATCCACACACATTCTCAATTGGTTCAATAATTGTTTTTCATTTCTTGTAGTGACATCATCAACCTTTTCTCTTATTTCCTTTCCCTTCTTCTTATACAAAAATGCTTTGAATTTTGGGGAATTTATAAACTCATCATTTGAAACAAATGATCTATATTCAATATGCCTTGCATCTGCTTCACCCCTCTTCAATGCTCAACTCCCTGGTTGGGCAAACATAATGCTGAGTTCTCAACCTAGACACCTTCTCTAGTTTTCCTTGTGGCACATTATCTTTAGGTGTCTCCTCTTCTCTAGAGGATAACAACTCAACATCCTGCAATCCTTGATTATACCTTTCAACCACTATCTCTGCTTCTTCTTCATCTAAATTCCAGATCATATCATTAAAGGGATAGGCACATGCTGATACACTCCAAATTTTATCTTCATTTTAGCAGAATTAATATATCCCTCTAGATCAAAGTTTTTCCTGAGTGGTCCTCTCTTCATGTTATAATGCAACAATTTATCAAGGATCAAATTATATCCTTCCTTAGCCAACATAGTGAAATCACCAAAGCACAATGTACTAGGCATAAAGGCCTACTTCTCAAAAGAGCTGAAATTCATAACACTGTAGTAATCCATCTGTCAGACAATTTCCAAATATGCAACTCTATTTGGAACTATTTTTGGTAAAATAAAAGGGGCATCTTCAAACCCATAAACTCTGATCATGGTAGCTCCCTCCAAGCAATACCAATCTCCCCAATTATGATCAATTGGCCCATTGAAATATTTTGGCCGAAGAAATCTCTTTATCTCATCAGATAATGAATAATTACAAGGATAATAGTATAGTCTATACAATGTACAAAATATTCTTCAAAATGAATGAAACTAGCATTGGCAAACCTGCTATCCCAAACAACAGTCCACAATTGAACTGGTAATGTTTCACCTTCTTTGTTAAACTTAGAAATTCTCATCTCCGGATGCCATACTCCCAACTCTTGTCCAAAATAGAGTACCGGATGCATTAGCAATGAATAATTCCTAAGATGAAAAGTAGAAGATCCACCTTTGATAGCCATCAGTCCTTAATCAAGCCCCTTAAAAATGTACGAGGCATAGTCAAATGGCCTAGAATTATGATATTGGATATCTATTGTGATAATCATTGGCACAATTGACATATATTATGGGGCATCCATTCCCAATACCTAACAGACTGAGAAGTAGGTGTATTTCATATAGGGTTCAAAAAAATCCACATGATAAGGGGGCCCCTCACTATCCTGCAAAGGAACTGGTTTGCTGCCCTGCTTAACCCAATGAATTGGCAACCTCCAACCCTTATAAATCATATCCATTCTCAAGAATTCCTTCTCTAATTCTTCATATATGATCTCCTCATTGTAGAACCCTTCCAAATTGAAAACCTCACTTATTGCCTCCTTTGACAAATGTATCTGTGGCTTTCTAGGTGGGTCACATATAGCTTTGTGTTTCGGGTCATAATGATGAGCTAGCAATTTTACTAATTATGCATTCACAAATATGTTTTGGCACACTGGTTTTCCTACATTCAGCTTCCATGGATTGCAAATTGGTTCAAAACAGTTTCTTCTATGATAATGAAAATTGAACAATTCATATCCCCTTATTTGAGTCCAAACATCTCCAATAAACTTGTATTTATCATCTAGTTTGTCAAGTTCTACCCTAAGTTGTGCAGATCTTCTGGCTTTAGGCCCAGAGCCAGGAAATTGATCAATGAGGTCCTAATTTAATCTTCTTTCTATGCCCTCATGTTCCCCTTTGTTTTTTTGTTTCTTCCCCTTTATTTGACTACTCTCACCAAGTTTTCTACTCTTAGCTTTTCCAGAACCAGGGGACTCCATTCTTCAAAATCATAGAAGTTAAAGCTTGGAAAGCTAAGATACAATCACTTATAGTATACTACTCGAGCTCCATAGGCCGAAAGATGTTTTGGTTCTCCATTTGCACTGATGACACCTCTACTATCAATTCAACACTAATGCATTTGATTGAATTTTCCCTATTATATCTGTCACGCCATTAATGTGTCAACTATAGCACGAATGAAAACTTATTTGAAACATACACTGTCACATCAAATGTCTTGTCGGTGAAATATTTTCAAATCAGGGGAAAATTCTTTTTGCAACGTTCATCAAACCTTTCACCAATACATCCTATGGTCTCATCGACATTTGGAATCCTACCGATGACCATCACTTTAGTTTTCATATCGCTATGACAATTCCGACTTGGGGAGATGTTTCATAGACCTCATTGTGTCTTACCGATATGCACCCTATAGTAACTTTCTAGTCGCTGAGACATAAACACACTCTCGTTGACAAAACCACAACTCGGCATGACTTTGAAAACTCAATTTGACTCATACCGGTATCAATTGTCTCACCAAACCCCTTTCTCCAATATATTCCATTCATTGAGACTCTCCCCGAAGTATTTCATCGGTGTAACTTTCACTTTCAGCGGAACCTATGCTAATGACTTCTTCTCTTGCCGATGCATATCTCTATCGGTGTGACTTTTGAGTCGGAAAGACTATGGGACTTCCTCCCGATAGATTTCTAATGGAATCCTTTTCCACTTTATCAGCAAGACCCGATGCTTTCAGTAAGACAACACTCCGATAACCTTTTGTTTGGCGGATACATCACTCCATGCGCTAGTTGGTGAGACATATATGAGTTTGTTATGACTCATTCCAATAACAATTCTCTTTCCAATATGAATTTTCTATCACTGAAACAATTGATGTGTCCTACTGATAGTCTGTAGCAAGTATACATTAGTGAAAATATCATAGGTCGGGGAGACCTTCACCCTGTCTTGCCGATATGGGAAATATAATGAAATATCGAGGACTAGATGGATTCAAATGGAAAATATGACAAAATATGAGCAAGACGTTATGAGGAGGGAATTTTATGCTTATGATGAGGACTTATTTTGGAAACTCATGAATGCAATTGACTGTAAAATTTCCAAAGTTTCACAATTCTAATAGAAAGAATGACCCTAGCAACTTCACTCAAAGAAATGTTAAAACATGTAGATTCATTGCGCAAATAATTAACTGGTTGGCAAGGTAGGAGGCAAGAGGCTAGGGCTTATTACTGGGATAAATTATCATATAAAGATGTAAAAGATCTAAAAATTACAAAAGTTGTTTTGTGATCATTATTTACTGACCCACGTACAAATGCAAATATTACCCTCAATGCAAAGAGGTTTCCTATCCATTGGTGCCACCACCAATAGATTAGGTGGTACATGGTTTTTTATTACCCACCATGCAACAATTATGAAGTCTTGCAATATTCCCTGAGGAAACTATATTGTGAGTTCATCTTGAACAAAATACCAAATTATTTTGATATGAGAGACTTCCAGGGGAGAGGTGGGGGTTCGGCTCAAGATAGACCTAGTGTACATTAGGATCCTATGTGGTAAGATAGACGACCTCTTTCTAGGATACCTCATGAGCACATAATTATCCCTTCCATGATGAAGGAGAGTGCCAAGGTAGATACTTTGTAGGCCATCAACTCATTGAACTAGAGTGTCATCCAAAAATCCATCCCTATACTATAGTGCCATCTAGGGGAGTCTTCGAGTGGTGGGCTTCGATCCCATTTGTGTCGGGCTTGTGGGATGACTTGTTCATATGACCCCACTGACACTCAAGAGGCTACTACACAGGATACATCTATAGCTATGGAGATGGCGAGGGTAGTTGACATTTTGAAGGACGCCTATGGCATCAATACTTAGGTAAATGTTAGCATGTTCATTGAATTTAATTTATTAAATTTCAATTTTGAAATGCAAGATTAACTAATTTCTTTTTATGTTTTTAATAAAATTTTAGGGTCACAGTGTTGATATTAGATACATCATCACTACACCCGCTTATTTCTCCATTGCATCTACCATTGAGGTATGTAACTAGTAAAAATTATAAATTTATTACATGTTAATAGCATTGTTTTATGAATGGTATTCTAATATGTGATTTTGGATGTTGAATATGCTAATATTGGAGGTTTTGAGGGAACACCTCCTAGTGCCAGTGGATTTGGACAAACCTACACATAGGTAATAGAATAAAGATTTTAACTAATGATTTGTACTTAATATATTTGTGTAGTTTATATTCATATCATTGATTACGTTGCATTGCACATCTTTCAAACTCAGAGCATTACTTCACATTCCATAACTAATAACTAGATGTTGATAGATGAAAAAATTTCAACTACAATATAGTTGTTTAGAAAGTCAACATAAGCAGTGATGCAATTACTTCACATAGCATAATTAATAAGTAGGAGCAACTTCTAATTGAATTTTCTTGTCATGGCATTTCATGAGACCACTTTTTACTAATGCATCTTTTCAAACAGTTCACTACCTTGTCTATGCTATGGATGCTTGGAAGAAATATATGAAAGAATAATAGTAAGCAATAGCATAGACAAGGAAATGAGTTGTTTGAAAAATGCCTCACAGAAATGTGGTCTCATGGTGATGTCCATCACTATGAGACCCAATTTCTTTGAGGCACTTTTTCAAACAACTCACCACCTTTTCTATGCTACCACATTTTTCATACATGTCTACCAAATAATTTTATCAAATAGTTCATTTCCTCACTGCTATTGCTAAAAGCTTAAGAAAGGTGCCTTCCAACAAACTATGGATGCTTGGAAAAAATCTATCAAAGCATAATAGTAAGCAATAGCATAGAAAAGGAAGTGAGTAGTTTGAGAAAATGCCTCAAAGAAATGCGGTCTCATGGTGATGAAATTCCATTCCATCACCATGAGACCACAATTCTTTGAGGCATTGCTTCAAGAAACTCACCACCTTTTTTATGCTACAACATTTTCCATACATGTGTACCAAATCATTTTATCAAAATACTCACTTCCTTGCTGCTATGGCTAAAAGCCTAAAATAGATGCTCTTCAAAAAACTATGGATGCTTGGAAACAATCTATCAAAGCATAATAGTAAGAAATATCATAGTTAAGGCAGTGATTAGTATGAAAAAATTCCTTGAAGAAATGTGGTCTCATGGTGATGGAATGCCATTCCATCACCATGAGACCACATTTCTCTGAGGAAATTTTTCAAACAACTCACTACTTGAAGAATAAAAACCAACCCATTAGCCAAAATTCCCCTCCAAATTCTTTTCAAGGTCCTCATCCTCAATTTACCAATCCATGGAACCTTCCACATTTTATTCAACTTGTTCATGTCCCCACCCCTCCCTCTTCATGTCATGATCACCCTCCATCTCATCACCAAGGCCACACTATACCATCCACCCCATCCCAACATAATACCATAGAGAGGGAAATGAACTATTTAAAAAAATTCCTCAAAGAAATGTGGTCTTATAGTGATGGAATGCCATGACACATTTGACTGTAATGGCATTCCATCACCATGAGACCCCCATTTCTTTCAAGAATTTTTCCAAATAGTTCATTGCATTCTCTATGCCACCACAATTATCATACATGTCTATGAAAGCATTTTATCAATCGGTTCACCGGATTGCTTCTATGGGTAAAATCCTAAAAACATGTGCTTTCAAACATGATATGGATAGGGAAAATAGTAAGCATGATAGTCAGAAATATATAGTTTAATAAGTGCTCAAAATTTTGTTCACTATCTGTGAATGGCGATCCTAGACCTACACAATCATGAACAAACAACTTAAAGTTAGTCATTATACAAGCCTAAATCAACATTCCCCATAAGATTCATTTGAAACATGAAGAACAATAAATAAAATGAAGAACACAAATGAAAGCAAACTAAATCTTATTCAAAATGCTCGAACTTTCAATCCCATGGGAGAATTGGTGCTATTTTGATGTGGAAATAGCCCTTTTCCCAATTCCTTGCAAGTTTGATGATGAACAATGGAGCTCCTTGATGAAATTTTCCATAACCTTGCTATGAAACTATGAAACTTGATAAAAAATTGATGAAAGTGGATGAGAAAATTCAAAATCTCAAGATAATGTCTTTGCATAAAGTTGTGGATCCCAAATTAGTAAAAGGGTCTTCTATTTATAGAAGAGAATGATGGAGGAATGAACAAAAGGAATGAATGTGGGATAAAACATCAACCAATGGCCAACTTCCACTTGTCAACATGTGAGTGGAGGAAGGTTGAACACATTTTGATGAATGCCCACATAAATGTCATCAGGTGGAAATTTGAAATTGATGAAATGACATGTTGGAGGGAGAAAGAAATGGAGTTAATACCACTTGGCTCAAGGCAAAGGACATGTAAGAGGCTTTCAATGCCTTGTTGGATGGACAAGTCCTTTTGGAGGGACTTTTTGAATTTGGAGGAATATTCCAACTTGATGCCATGTTGAAAGAAAATAGGAGATTTAATAAATCAAATAAATTGATTTATTGTGCAAGTTACAAAATCTAGAGGATTTGATGGATTAGAGTTAGGATTAATCATGATTTGATTAATTTAAATGAAGATTAGCTTATTTGACATTTTAACTTAGATTTTTGGATTTAAATAAATCAAAATGAGAGGAATAATGAAATATAAGACTTAATTAAATAAAGTTGAATTTATTTAATTAAAAGGGGGTGGTGTTAGATTTAAATCAAGTAAACGCTAGTTTATTTAATTTAAAGGAGATGAATTTAGAACCTAATTAAATAAAATGATTTATATTTAATTAAAAGAGGGACATTAGGAAAAATTAAACAAAATAATTTATTTAATTAATAGAAGATAGTGATTTAATCAGATAAAATGGATTTATTTAATTAAAAGATGAATTGTGATGAATTTAATAAAATAAATATTATTTGATTAAATGGTTAGTGAAGGAGATGATTTAGGATGAACTGGTGCTATTAAATCAAGATTAGGTGTATAGAATCAATCACTATATTTTACGTGTCTACATTTTTCCCCTCTTTGAAGTATTGAACCTGTTGCATTGGTTCGAAGAATATCCTTGCCGTGATCAAAAGGAAAAAAAATTCTTATTTTTTAAATGCCCCACTACTACCCCAACAAGAAGAACAATGCTGGTATACTACCCCCTTGAGAGATCAGACAAATATTTGGTTTTTTGGGTGATCTCATGAAAAAAGAGATAAGGTACCCAACGGGTCCAAAAAGGCTCCAGGATGCCAAAAACATTCCAAAATGTGACAAAAAGATGCAAAATGAGCCTTAGTTGGGAAAAAAAGGTGACGAGGGTGCAAAACATTAGTTGGACGGCCAAACGGGGTCAAAAAACCCTATTTTCATGCCCTAATAGGCCTTGAGGGGTCACTTTCAATTCATTTGCACACTCAGTCTTTAGAAATTTCCTTGTTTTGAGCTCTGACCTTCATGCAAGATGGTGCAAAGAGTGCTTCCTCGACACATTTTCGAGTGTGTTTGAGTCTACTTGAAGCTTCTAGGTATAGGACCACTAGCATGTCATCCTAACTTTACTTTGTCTTTCAATTTTTGAGTGCATTTAATAGGTTCAAAAGGTCAAACTAGTATAGCAACGTTGTTTGGCACCGCTAAAAGGGTCAAATTGGTGACGCTCAACCTCAAAGTGTGTTGCCATTGTGTCTTACAATGTTGTGTCACAGTTTGAGATTTAGCGTTCAAGAGTCAAAGCCTAACGCATATGCAAATTGCAATGCCATTCCCTAGTTAGGAGTTAGGGTTCCCAGGGTTAAATAGGCATGTAGTCAAACTGCAACATTGCGATGTAGTTTGTAGTTTGAAGGTTCTAGTGGCACAATTTGGAGTTTTTGAATAGGGACACCTTTTTTTTTTTTAGTTGTGAAAACTCCTAACGGAATCTATATTTTTTATGAAACTTGACATTGTGGGTTCATGGCTACAAGATATTTTTGGCGTTGTGCATTCACGGGAGCACTGACCTTTGGTGCTAAGAAGATTGACCAAATTGCATGAGTTTCTCTAGGAGCACCTTGGTGCCACTGGTTTATGGTATGTTGTGTACGGATGCCCCGTCTGGACACATATTTCCATGATGATAGCACTGGAAAAGTAGTGGTACAGTGAGACATCCTCATTCCATCTTCCCACTAGTGAGGCAATCGTCACACTGGAGGACGTCTAGCGGATTCTTTGGCTACCGATCCATAGCAAGTGGGTGATTTATGATACAGTTGCAGGAATCAATTCCTGTTATGAGATTATGGGGACATATGAGCTTGTTTTCATTGAGGGCTAGATTAACCTCGACTATTATAGAGGTCAAGTATCAAAATTTTGATTGATCATTGCATCTATTATTGGTGGCCTCATAGCTCCAGATCAGTAGGGTCGATACATCATTCTGAGATGGGGGTTGGCTTGGGAGCGGATTCTCTTTTAGAGGTGTTTCTTTGCATGGGGACTAGTGATGTTGGCTTCACTTTACCATAATCTTCATGAGTTCACCTATTGTGATAGTAGAGTGATCAACATAAGGGTCACACTTCTTCACATCTGGGCTTTAGAGCACATTGTCATGCTTTTTCCATGAGTTACAATAGTTGATATGGAGCCAGATGACCAAGTTGTCTGGAGATATAGAGGTGTCCTTTCATTTAGCCACATAGGACAACATGGCATTTCCCATTGGCAGAGGGTCATTGATGAGATGACCACATTTACTTGGAGGCCATGGCTGGGGATGCTTGCGTAATATGATGATGTACAAAAAATATTTTTCATGAGGTAAGATCGACACATGCAGGGATGTGAGCACAAGATGATTGAGTGCTACTTACCAAATCAGGTAGCGAGATAGTTTGGGGATGTACAAGATCTTCCTGATGACTAGAGTATGGTCATCTTTGTATGGACCACCCAAGAGACCACATGGGGTTAGAAAATTCTGGTAGAGGATGCAATTGATTCCTTTAGACAGTAGGTGGTAAGACCCTAGGCCTATGATTAGGGATAGGTAGATCCTTGGGTTACACAGGCATACATTGACTAGTTTAGGCCAGTAGTACAATTGATGGTACTAGGAGAAGTTCTTCCATGGCAAGGAACCCAATGTCAGATAATAGGGCAAGGGTGGGGATGAGGAGGGGGAGGAGACAGAGATGGAGGCAGAGGAGGAGGTGGACCACCTCCACACTAGCTTGATCAAGGGAACAGGGATTAGAGGGATGCCTAGAGGGATGGGGATCAAGATCAGTAGCTTCCCCAAAGGGACCATCAACCACCACTGAGAGATCAAGGGCCACCTCCACCACCTCGGCCTAATCAGAGAGATATATTGATTCACTAGCTTCATGGGCAAGTGCAAAAACTTACAACAGAGAGGGACTAGTCCAGGTAGCATGTCTTGGCCCTCACAGTGGAGCGAGATCAAGCTGTGTAGTAGTAGCAAGCTTCAGAGTTGTAGGCAGCTTGGGAGCTAGGCATACAACAATAGCTTGAGAGCATGGTTGCATCATCTTCTCAGAGCACAATGTCCATACAAGCTTACCATGATGTCATACGGGAGGCCGAGTACTATTGGCTACATTATAGATAGGCAGTGCGACCAGTTGCACATGTGGCCGAGTTTTCTCAGCAGACAGGGTACAGGCCTTCGAAGGATCATGGGGAGAGGCAGGTTGGTGAGGGGAGCAGCCAATAGGGCTATTTTTCACCTATAGCATTTTGATCACGACATTATTTTTGAGATTCATGGGCTCCATTTTTTATAGCCCCGTGGATATTTGTACTATGATTGATATACACACATTTGATCCTAATTTTGTACCATGACAGTTATATTATTCATATATATGATATGATTCAATTCAATTATGAGATGTGTCCTATTTTATTTATGCATGATGGATGGATGTATTTACTTTCCTATGTGCAATGTTTTATATGCAATGCAAATCTATTTTATGTGATGCATGTATGTATGGTTCTATATTATGCGATGTATATTTATGGATGGATGGATGCAATGTCTTTTCTATGCACTTTTTCATGATGATGATGATGTATGGATGCAATAAATGTATGGATGCAAATCTTTATGATATGTAGGAGATTTAGACTAAGATCTATATGATGCAATGTTATGATATATGCTTCTTTTCTTTTTTAGTATCTTTTATATGATATAATATGATGATGTATGGATGGATGACATGATAATATCTATATGATGATGCTTTTGTATGATGCATATATGGATGACATAGCAATGCTTATGTGATTATGTAATGATTCTTTTGTAATGATATGATTGTGCATATGATGATTCCTAAATGATTATGCAATGGATGATAATGTAAGGCCTATGAGATGCTTAGAATAACCAATCTATATTATGACGATGAAAATGCAATGCATGTGAAATGTTTGATGTTTCCTATATGATATGATATGCAGCATGTTGTTGGTTTGTGGATGCAGGATGGATGCATTGGTGATGCTTTCAATTAACTGTCATGGTACCATGTTAGTGTGAGGAGAAGACAGAAGAAATGAGATGGAAAAAACTAGGGTTAGAGCGCATTTAGGGAAAATAGACACACATACGGGAAAGCACACATTCAGCAAAAATAGCGGCACATTTGGTGAAAAGAATGGCGCATACGGGAAAGCGCGCATCCAGTGACTATTTTAGCGCATCCAGTGAACAGTCAAGATGAAAGTTGTGATAAAAAAATGATGATTTTGTATTGCTTCCTTAGTCAATAGGTAGGTAAATTGTCATGTCTTCATGCTGATATGGGTAGGGATGATAGGAAAATCGAATGATTGATCTGATAACCTTGCTTCCTAGGATAGAAAACAAGGAGTAGATGGAACTAATATGACTTCTGATAAATTTGCTTCCTGCGATAGAAATCAAATAGTAATTAATGATAGGATAGAAGTGATATGATATCCAGCTTGATAAAGGTGATTTGATTTGATTGATAGGACTGATAGTGTGATATGGGTCATTGATTTGTTACATTGATATGAGTCTTTGATATGGGTCTGATATAGTTCACTGATATAGGTCACTGATAGATATGAGTCTGATTTGATTTTGTTTGAATATTTGATATGATTCTGATTAATGATCTATGTGATGAAAAATAGGAGGTTTTCAAAAACCTCTAGATCAGGGAGCGACATTCAGCAGGATGGGATAGGATCCCCGAGTTGACCCCTGCGGACAGAGCAGTGATTGATGCTTGTGGTTTGAGACCCTTATTGGCGATGCCGCCAATTAGGGTCAATAGAGGTTTGTTGACAGCCCTCGCAGAGAGATGGAATTCGGAGTACAACACCTTTCACATGCCGACCGGTGAGGTGACAGTGACTCCTGAGGATGTATACAGGATTTTAGGTATTCCGGTGGTTGGAGCCCTTGTGTATTACGATCACAAGGAGATTGGAGGTACAGATGCTATGAGGAGAGTGTATGGAGATGTGAGGATAGCCGGGTACTAGGTACCATGGGCAGACTTTCATGGATATCCAGCCTTGCCAACAGTTTTGGGTGCTTTCATTGGAGGCCTCCTTTGTCTGGATTGCTGGGGAAAGGGGTTGTTAGTAGGCCGGGGTAGTATTCTCAAGTAGATGATACTACAGCCGTGGAGATATGCGTGGGGGAGCTGTATGTTAGCTCACCTTTATCATGATTTGCACTAGGTGGTTTACAGGGGATCCACTAGTCTATCCTGCGGAGTTACGGTGCTACAGATTTGGGCCTGGGAGCATTTTGCTGTGACAAGGCTGGCATGTCCCAGAGTGAGGGCACGAGGCAGACCCTACATTTATATGTATTCTGAGTTCCTTACCCAGCCCAAGCTGGGCAAGGTAGACTACTGGAGACGACTTCTGGATGACATTGATACGGTCATATGGCGACCGTATTTAGATTGTGAGCCATGGGCTACTGATGACATAGAGATGCCCTATGTCTATATGTCACAGTTTTTGATAGGGAGGACTCCCTTTACTTTGGAGAGATTTTTGGCATTGCGGGTGCAGAGGCAGTTCAGATTCACACAGGGGATGCCGCAGGGTATTGCACACTACGCCCGGAACAGAGATGAGGCCGGATGGGGGCCATGCATTGTGTACTAGGCCGCCTATATAGAGTACATGGCCTTAGCACCTGAGGCATGGGTGGACAGACGAGACATAGTGGATGCCGGGATGTCGGATGAGTATGCTGCCTATTTTCACACACATTGCTTTCCGCGATTTACCAGTCTGGATGAGCCAGCGCCTATCGTGAGAGTACCACCGCCCAGAGTGGGTGGACAGGTAGATGTGGCCGGCGGTGAGCAAGGAGCTGTTGGAGGAGAGGAGGTGGAGAGAGGAGAGGAGGACTCAGATGGTGATGATGATGATGGTGGGGATGATGGTGGGATGGGAGGACCTACACCGGGGGGGTTGGATATTTTGAGGGGCGTGCGGATTATGCGGCGTCCGAGGACAGGGATAGGGAGATGGATAGTGATCCGACTGGCTTCTTCCTCACAGCAGGGATAGTTGGATACTCTTCAGGCTCAGGTGCAGACATTGCAGGGGCAGGAAGGTCAGCTACAGGGTCAGCTATCACAGGCACAGGCTGTTATAGTGCAGTTACAGACACAGCTTGCTCAGGCACAGGCACAGGCACAGGTACAGGCACTTGCCCCAGACCCACAGTTGGCTCAGGTGATTGCTGAGAGGGATGCATTCAGGAGACGAGCAGTAGAGGTTGAGGGCGTGGCTCAGAGATTGATGGGCACAGTGGAGAGTGCATCCTTGCAAGAGGCCATTGCAGAGGGTATGGAGATGGCCAGGGAGGCCGAGTATTACAGGGTCAGATATGAGGAGCTATGCCCTCCAGAGTGTAGAGAGCCATATCCGCGATCCCACAGTAGGACCCGGAGCAGATCACAGACACACACCCAGAGCAGGGGAGTGACAGGGCCACGGCAGGATCCAGATGCAGGCACCAGTGGCAGACCACCTCCCTTCGGACCAGCACCATCAGGAGCATCTACCAACTAGAGTTTATATTGCAGAGCATGTACATGCCATTTTTGATCATATTTGATGTATTGGACATTGTAGTTTCACTAGACACTGGGACATTTGTATCATTTTTGATGAGTGATGATATGCATCGGCGATCATTATTTTGATGATGATGTGATGTTTATTTTTTGATGTGATGATATGATATGCATTGATGTCTACCTATTTATGGATTTTGTTATGAATGATATGATGACTAACATGATATGCAGGGTGGTTTGATTTATGATGTTTTATTATGATTATGATTATCTGATGATGTGTACTAATGATGTCATGCAGATGAATTTCCTATGATGTATGTATTTTTAGATTTATGCAAATAAATATGAATGTGGCGTTTCGGATATGTATTGTGATGTGAATGGAAATTGTTATGAGTGAATGGATAAGTGAAATGATAAAAATGATAAAATGAAACACTTAAATTATTTAAATGATGGAAATGAATTGTTAAATGATATGATAGGAAATGATAGACAAATAATATGGTAATGGAATGGAATGATATGATATGAAATTATATTATGAAATAATATAATGAGATATGAAAATGAATATGATAATGAGATGAGATGAGATGAAATGAAATGAATATGCTAATGAAATGTTAAATGAATATGTGAAATGGTATGATATGAAATGAATATGATAATGAAATGAGATGAAAATGAAATGAAAATAATGAAATGACATGATAAATGATGAATGATATGAAATGCAATGAAATGCAATGATAAATGATAAATAATATGAAATGTAAATGAGATGATATAAAATGATGAATGAAATGAAATAATTAATGCTATGAAATGAAATGGTTATGATAAATGATATAAAATGAAATGAAATGCAATGATAAATGATAAATGATATGAGATGAAATGAAATAATAAATGCTATGAAATGAAATGATTATGATAAATGATATAAAATGAAATGAAATGCAATGATAAATGATAAATGATATGAAATGCGAATGAAATGATAAATGATATGAAATGAGATGATTATGATAGATGATATAATAAATGCTATGAAATGAGATCATTATGATAGATGATATAATAAATGAAATGATTATGATAAATGGTATAAAATGATGAATGAAATGCAATGATAAATGCTATGAAATGAAATGATTATGATAAATGATATAAAATGAAATGAAATGCAATGATAAATGATAAATGATATGAAATGCGAATGAAATGATAAATGATATGAAATGAGATGATTATGATAGATGATATAATAAATGCTATGAAATGAGATTATTATGATAGATGATATAATAAATGAAATGATTATGATAAATGGTATAAAATGATGAATGAAATGAAATAATAAATACTATGAAATGAAATGATTATGATAAATGATATAAAATGAAATGAAATGCAATGATAAATGATAAATGATATGAAATGCGAATGAAATGATAAATGATAAATGAAATGCAATGCAATGATGAATGATATAATAAATGCTATGAAATGAGATGATTATGATAAATGTAGTGAGGGAATATACTAATAAAATGGATGATAATGATGCAATGAATAATGAGATGGTAATGACATAAATGCCATAAGTGATAATGAAATAATGAAAAGATGACCATATAATACTAACGAATGGATGAAATAAGAAAGCGTATATGAAACTACCATTGGTGATAAAAAGATACTGATAATGCAAAGTGGGATGAATGAGATAAGGGTAAAATGAAATGATAATGAAAATGCAAGAATGATAAAGTGATATGTCAATGAAAAGAAAATGAATGATAATTAAATGGTAATAATAAATGCAATGTTAAATGAAATGATAATAGGGATGTAATAAATTGTGACCCAAAATGTTTAATGAAAACGATAATGGAGATGCAAATAACATAAGATGCTAGTGGATGCAATAAGGAAGCTAATGTGGAATGATATAGAATGCACCTAATACTGATACTAAAATGATAATGGGTGTAATGATGAAATGATAATGCTAATGATGATGAAATGACATGAAGGTGAAATGTAATGGTGATGATACAAATATTTACATTGTCCTCCACAAATAGTCCAAAAGATGACAGCCATTGACTTTTCGAAAACTCAAGATGCCAAACCCAATACGTAGTTATGTACAATGACCTAAAATGAAATGCAACTAAAGGAAGCTGATCATTTTGTTGAGCCTTTTAGTGAGCCTGATTAAATCATCATAGAGCGTTTAAAAATGTTGGAAGTATGTACACGCATCAAAGGGGGAATTAGCACCAATGATGACCTGAGTACAACTTTCATGATTTTTAATATAGCAAGTGAACACAAGCATCTAGGTATAATTGAACCGAGATGACCTAAGCATTTCTTGCATAAACAGACAAAGACTAACCACCATCAGATGCAAATTTGGAACTGTCATCAATGATAAATCATCACATCTCGCGACATATTTGCAACCGATAAATGATTAACCTCCAGATAGCAGACAAAGAAAAATCATCCTCTTTCCTTGCCACTCTAGTGCAGTACATCATCGAGTGTGCTCTAGAGAAATGATATCAAAAAATTAAACAACCATTATTCAAAAATGAAACACTGTGATTCCAAACATAAGTCAGATTAGAGATTATCCAGATATGAGTCATGATAAGGTACGCAACTGAAAGCTACTGTGATATGGATCAATGGTTGGATGTTTTGGTTTAATTTGTTTGTTTTGTTTTTGCACATGATTGGCTTCGATGTCATTGTCTTACTGTTTGAAAGTTGATTTGCCCCCAGTATGCCCCATGTTTGCCCTAGGTATCGACACAACTTGTTGAAGTGGATATGTACAATAATCAAGCCATGATAAGAAATTATCGTTCAAGGCAAATGATGATAGCATGGTGCTGGTGTAACCCTAGGATGATGGAAAAGATGCATGAAAATGAAGACTGAAAAGTTAATTGCAGGATATGAACTAACAGATGGAGAGCTACAAATAGCGTCTGTTTGCCAGATTTTCACTATTTGTTTTTATTGCATTTTTTTCTTGTCAATAGACTGCCTGTTTGCCAGGTTTTCACCCTATGAC
>VDFB02004023.1:0-35682 GCA_007258455.2 Sequoia sempervirens | reverse complement strand
TCCATTTTCATTTATTTTATATGGTGTTCTATAGTTCCTCTCTTCAGTTTCTACTCCAGGGTAGACAATATTTTGGTTTATTTTGTTCCAGTCTTCATCTACTCCTTCGATGGTTTGTCTTAATTTCCTCCGTTGGTTCTCTTGCTCTTTGAGTCTTAATGATCTCCGTACTTGTTCCTCGGCAGCTTCTTGCCCTCTTGGTTCTTGGTTTTTGTCCTTGTTGAGGTGTACGGGCATCAATTGCCGATCATACGGGCCTTAGTTTCCAGGCGTACGTCGTCAGCTTGTATCTTGTTCCTCCTCTTCCCGCTTAGTTCTCTCCTCGTTCCGTTGCAGTATTTGTTGCCTTCTCTATTCCTGATCCCTCTCGTCTTGGAGATCCTATAAGATAATGTAGTGGTCCGCTATCAATCTTGGCAGTTTGGTAAGGAGATGGTCGACCTCTTGGTTGACGTGCAGTCTATCCCAAATGACTGACTGAGGGATCTCTTGCCTGAGAGCCTCCCTATTTCCCACAGACTGTAGAGGTCTTCTGTCAAAGCGTCTTCATGATCTTCGTTTGCTTGTACCGGCCCTTCGGTCGACTACCCCATCACAACGCCATTCTCCCATTTGGATGTTTACCGGATTCGCTTAGGCAACGATGCCAAATGTTTACTCATTGGAGTACTCACGACGTACTACAAGAGTAAATGGAATTAATAGAACATAGATGAGTATGAACAATCATGAATGCATATTGCACAGCAAAATAGTACATTTATTATTCACGGTAACCAAGTACAATTAGCCGTACTAGAATGTAACATCAGAATGTAACAGCATGTAACATAATATCATATACAAATAGCCGTTGGTGGTGGTTGAGGAACCAACCGTCACGACGCTTCATGACAACTAATCACCAATTGGGAATTAGTCTTCCCAAAACATGTACAAAAGTATATGAAATATTATAAACTAACTATAGTCTTATTTAAATATAATTAACTGTGGCCAACTATGATCGACTATGACAGACAACCAACCATGACCGACTACAGCACTCATGAATATAAATCAAGAACACTAGACAAGATGACTGGATCTCATTTCTGAGGAATTTTTTATTCCTAAAAACAGAACCTACTGTTGGATGTTAAAATCTTTATTAGAATATTGAAAAGTGCAGGATGCAAACTACTTTTTCCTTTAACATATTCCATTGGTCCGATTTGGAGAATGTCCCCAGTACCTGAGACTGGTAATATGCCAGATTTAGGGCTTTGAGGACTGGTGCGCTGCTGCCTGATTAATGTAGGTTGTGATTTGGGTTGAGTCTCAGTAACAAGGACTCGGAATCAAGGTGTTTCTTTGCTTAATCTTTAGTTAAAGAAGGTAGAACCTTACAGCTTTTGCTTTTCATGGTATGGGCAGAAAGAGTCAGAGAACTCCTTGCAGGGTAGTATTGCAGGCAAATTTTTTGTTTGGATGAATATCTGAAAGCTGGATTTGACAATGACATGCATAAAATACTAACAGAAGCAACATTGGCTGTGCTATTAAACCAACCTTTAATTCTTGGTGAAGAAAGGTTATTGATTTTTTCTGTTCAAATTTCATATGTTCTTTTTTATTTGCAGTGAGTCAGATATATTATTAACTATAAAACGTGTTCCACGGCGCTTCTGGACGGGATCTGGGACGGCAGGGGACGAGTTTCGAGGACGGCAGTCCGAGGGCAGATTTTTGGGGACGGCGGGGGGACGGCGATATAGAAATTTTTCAAAATATATATATATATATACACAATTACATATATATATGAATTTTTTAAAATATATTATATAGAGAGAGAGAAAGAGAGCAATTTGAAATATCAAATATGTGCAACAATTTCAATATGACAATACGTGCATAGATAAAGAGTATAACAACAGTATAACAACAATATAGCAACAATATAACAACAATATAAACATAAAGGTAAACACTAACAGCAATGCCAATAACTTAACAATTAAATATAAAAGCATTTTGTTCAAGTTTTAACACTAAAGTTAAATAACTCAAAGATCAACGTCTCAAACTTAAAGTTTAAATACAACAATCTGTCAATCTATGACACTATGCCTCATTCGGGCTATCAATATCAAAAGCACTATCTGTGTCACTGTCACTCTCTGCCTGAAGTGGATCATCCAAAGGAAGGCCAACCATTCCCAGTTGCACCTCCTCCTCATCAATCTGCCTAACTAGTTTGTTTAAAAATCAATTTTATTATTCGTAATTTTTTATTTAATTTTACAATAATATTAAAATTTTAAATAGTTATGCTTATTTTAATTTTAATTTTATTTTATTATTTTATTATTGTAAATTTAAACTAAATAATAGTTTGTTTAAAAATTCATTAATTTTTTTTTAATTTGACAATAAATTATAATATTAAATAGTTATGCTTAAAAATTAAATGTTTTATCAAATTTTTATTTAATGAAATATAATAATATTTAATATTTATTATTTATTAATTATCACGCAATTTTATTTTATTTCATAATATAATTAACTTACAAGCAATTAAAAATTAATTTTTTTATCAAATATGATGAAATATTTAATATTATTAAGCAATTTTTATTTAATTTGTCAAAAATTAAAAGATTTTTTTACTTTGACAAAAGGGGGACTCCTGGGCGTCCCTGATACGATTGGGGGACTTCTAGCCGTCCCCTAGCCAAGCTGGACGCTTGTATGCCCCTTTATTTTCCAACCAGTCTCCCCCTTTTGGGACGCGTCAGTCTCCCGGCCAAAAATCAGACGCCTCGGGGATTCTGCCCTCACAGCCCCTCGTCTCCTAAACGCCACAGGGACCTGGGACGATGGGGTGGGGACGGCCCTCGTAACACATGATATTTACCTTACAAAGCATTGAAGAAAGGAATGCATAACAAAAATAAGTCATTTACCTGATTCAGGAACTCTTCCAACCTCCTCGTTGTGCGTATGATACTGCCCTCAAACACATCTGTCCTACTGGTAACTTCTGCAAATGAAGCACCCTGCAAAAAAAAATGTCGATCAAGTTTTAAATTTTAGTGAAGAAAACTTGACACTACATCCAAAGCAATTAACAAACCTAGCCAGCAAGATATGGGAAGAGGTAAGGTTCAAATAGATAATTCCTATTGTTGGCAATGGCCAAATCACAAAAGCATTGGTTACAAATGTTAAGAGTCATTTTCTTCACACAGATAATTGACTATAGTCCAGTTAATTTGTGAAGGCAAGGTGGCACATAACTCATGTAAGTTAAGTTCAATTAATTTGCAATTGTTAGTTACTAAACTATATGTTACACGTGAATCCTAAGATTCCAAATACTCTGCAGGAAACCCTAGTAACCATATCCAACTTTAGGTAACAGGTTCAACTGTAGACGAATGTGGTCAGACTCGAAACACATCACATACAGTTCTATCAATATAGTAATTCTCAGCAGTTGGGAAGTCTCCTAGGTGATTGGATCCCCCAAGTGGCTTCCCTTTAACTGGTTATTTCTCTGCTTCCCTGCAAACCCATTTTTTGTCCCATTTCTTTCAAAATGAGTCTTCTTTGTCTTTGATCTGAAATGGATAATAAAATTCAAAAATTGTGGGAGGTATCATTTTCAGAAATCAAAGCTCCCAGAATAATTGGAAATCGTGATAGAGTGACACCACTTGTTCCCCACATGGGGGTGGTTCTGAAATCACCTATACCAGTTCACCTGAACTATTAATGTGGCAAATTCAACCTAGAGAATGACTCTATTCATTTCCTCAACTCTTGAACATCCTTATAAGTTTATAACGACTTACACAAGGCAAATTAGATCAAGATAGATAGAACTAAGTGCTGTAGACATTTGAAAGTAGAAAACAATATGTAATAGAAACTATACACTTGACAAATGTGAATGCAACCAAGTAGAACAAAGGGAAGACTGTATCCAGACTCTTAGCATCACATTGTACTCGCTTAAATCTTAACAAAATCATGACAAAAGTGCAGTTGACACAGTCAAACCTGGTCTTTTCTCCATCTTGAGGGTTTTCCAGGATAAAAATATGTGTTCATTTTCTTTGCAGAGCCTTCCTCTCTGATTGTCATTTAATCTTGTATCTATAGCAGAGTCCATTATTTTGTGGTTCTTAATTTCTGTGATCATTTGAATTGATGAAATTACAAATCAGTTTGGTATAACAACAGTTACTACTAATTTGGATTTGTAGTAGTATGGACATTTTGCAAAAAGTAGTAACATGCTATATTTTCATGGCACTGTTTCTTTATGACATGTAAACTGTACCACTTGTCTGTAGCAAGCAGGAAGAAACATCATAGTATTCAATTTCTAACCAACAGCAGCCATTCATTCTGGCATGTCTTGAGCATCACAACGGATTGTAGTGTGGAGAGTTTCAGCTAACAGCATAAGTTGTGAAAACAAGTAACCACCATTGAGATAATCCTGGCAAGCACACCAAGGAAACTCTAATCCTCTTTGCAGGTTTCAAAGTGTGACAGAGCACCACTACATTCTAACATGGAGCATTACCTTGGAGGATGAACAGTGTGATGTGAGCGAGTCTTGTTCCAATCACTTGCACACAGAAGCTTTAGAGATAGGCAGGTAAAATTATTCTATATTTCAAGTACAGGCTTTTGTGAGACCAAATGCCTCTCTCAAAAGGGAGGTGTGATCTGAAATAGATCATAGAAATCAGAAATTGTTTGGGTAATCATTTTCAGAAATCACAGTTCTCAAAATCACCCAGAAATAGCAATAATGTGAAACTATCAGTTCCCCGCAGGTAGCAATTTCTTCACAGCCGCATGCTGAAAATAAGTGATTTCATGCAGAATGTTCCAAGGGGAATTTCAGCCAAACAGATGCTTGTGTCTATCCATTTTCTTGACTCAGTGACCTTTCACTGCATGGGAAGGACTCACTAACATCCTTATAAGACCTTACACTATAGTAGGCCATAAGTAATTAATCTTGTTTTAGTCGGCCAAATAAATAAATATTTATAAGCAGCAAATGGTAATTATTATGTGTTGTAATCAGGAGTTAAGTCCCTGACCATATATTAGTTGTATCAAGTAGTTACCGACGGTTGGTGTCCTCAACCAACGTCGGCGAGTATATATGTCATAATTTACTTGTAGTCAAGGACAGCACAGACTTTGGGGATATTGTACTTATTGCTATTCAATGAATGAAAATACTACTTTGTTATGTGCATATGCATTCGTGAGTACTTGATATGTGTATTGTTGTAAGTTTTTATTCTCGTTTACTCTATCAATCAGTCAAGTTACTTTTGTGAGTAAACATTTGGTGTTGTTGTCGATATGAACTCTCATACACAACACATAGATGGAAATAATGATATCATAATTGAACAGCTAACTAAAGAGTCAATACAAGCAAACAAGGAAAGAGAAGACACATTGACTGAAGATCACATAAACTTGTGGGATATCTCGTTGAAGGAACACGTACAGAGGGAGGCTCTCAAGCGAGAGGTCTCTCAGGCAGCCATCTGGGATAATCTCACCGTGAATCCAAAGGTCAACCGCCTTCTCAACAGACTGCCGAGATTGATCGCATGACACTACATCATATGTAATGTCCCCATCCTAGTCAGTACCAGTTGTATATGGGTTAGCATATTACTTGGATCCCCGTAGGCTAATATGTTTGGATAGAGGGTCTCAATGGCAATTAATGAAGGTTATTGTCATTTCCATTTCTTCAGTTCAGTATTGGGTTCAATTCCAAACCTTTGCAAATCAAATGTTTGGCTTAGTTTGAGGGACTTACTATTTATAGTAAGTCAATCTGGCAATGATGCTATTTTTAGTCAGGACACCTACATGGGCGTTATACAGTGCTGACCCCAACTTCAGACAGCACGTCAAAATACTGAGTTTTGAGGGAGATATAATATTTAAGTGGTTAAGTTATATTTAATTAATAAAGGGGATATTATAAAGTTATATTTTAACTTTACAAAAGTGAGCCACTTAAATTTAATAAAGTGAGATTATAATAATTTTGCTAAATGGTATGCCCAAGTTGAGAAATAAATTAGAAAGGGGTATCAAGCATTAAAATACATTTTAAATGTATTAAAATGATCTCATGGGAAATCGTGCCTCTTGGTGAGAATATAAGAAGGAAAAGGGCAAGTCGAACTCATTCATTCATGAGCATTTGACATTGACTACTTTTGGCTTCTCTGAAGTTTGTGCCTGAGACATGGGTTTCAACATATTACCACCATTGGAGAACGGAAATTCTTCAGTGTTCTGCAATCTTGAAGCTATGAAAGACCAGTTGAATCATTGCTACAATGAGGGCTTCATTCTAGAGTCCATTTGTGCTTGCAACAGATTTACTATTCAATTATTTAACAATTTTCAATAAGGGGCATACTGGTTTGAGGCGCCTTCATTTAGCAGTTGTTGACACCAAATAAGTTGGTCATACACTATTTATTGCTGGTCGTACTTCACAGGGCTACAGGCATCTTCTGGCTGAGGCGTGTGAGCTAGAGGTTGAAACGCCTCCCTTTCCTAGCATTTGGTTGCTTCATCATGGACGCCTAACACTATCAGGCCATTTGATCCCATTTCTAGTGTGGAGAAATCAATATCTGGAGTTGGACGATTTGATTTGTCAGTTTTTTGTATTGCCTGGCTTGATCCAGAAGTTTCTTTATTTAATTAAGCTGAGGACCTCCGGATAAGATTTACTTGTAGCAATTCCCAGTTACGTAATATAAATTGCAGTTACTCCATAGTTACTTGTTTATTCAATTTAGTATTATTTCTTGCCTGGCAACTTCTTTATTATTTGTATAAAATCCATCAAAACAAGTGAAAACGCAAAAACAATACCATTTTAGCATTAGAGGCAAAGTTAGAACCAGCAGGGTTCTTCACAGTGGTATCAAAGCTCTGATCCTGCCATCATGGAGGGTTAGAAGTTCTTATGCAGCCGCATCAGGTTGGACCTGACTGGTATTACTCATGCAGGAGACCTGGATTACAGAGAAACCAGTTTGAGGAGATACCATTAGAATTCTAGTTCGAAAAGACACCATTTGAAATCATCGGAGACAGGGATGATGGTGAGCCGCCCACAAACCATGGTAACAATGAAGACAAAGAAGCCAGAGACATTCTGAGGGGTCTTGTAGCTAGGTAGGAACAGGTAGCAAATGTGTTGCAGCAACATATTACAGTCATTCAGCATATGACCATTCCTGGGAGATTGAATCAGGACCAAGAGGAGGATGGTAGTGTTGATGGAGCCCCACAGATGAGAGTAACACCCACACGCACCTATGACAAACCTACACACCCTACATTTGTGAGAAATGAACCTAAAGAGGGGAACGTGGATGAGGAGGAAGGTGGTGTGGTCTTTGCAGATAACGTGATGACATTGCATGAGTGGGAAGCATTACCACAAAGAGTTAAGGATCATCTTAACTTTGATAGGTTCATGAGTCAAAAAAGAGAGCACATCAGGAATAGGACTGACAGGAGACCAAGGAATAAAAACAATGATCTTAGACATGCAACCAACAAGCTCACATTCTCCACTTTTGATGGCAGCAATAGGGTTACAGCCAAAGCTTGGGTTAGCAAGTTGGACACTTTCTTGACCCTACATCCTATGGTAGAACAAGAAGCCATTAAGTTCTCAACTTTGCATTTAGATGGGGTAGCCCATGACTGGTGGCACCATGGGATGGTTACCTTGCAGCATGACCGTATCAATTCATATCAAGAGTTCATTAACAGATTAGTTGAGCGTTTTCACAAAAGAGATCTTGAGTTGTACTTCAGAGATCTAGCTCAGCTGAAACAAATGGGTAGTTTGGAATCTTACATTGGTGAATTTCAAAAGCTTTCGGTCATGGTTATAGGTATCTCAGAGAAGAGGTTGGTCATTATTTGTAGAGGGTCTTTATGAGCCTATGAAGGGTTGGATCAAGGCTTTTGATCCCCCTACCTTGCAAGAAGCTATGAGGAAAGCTCGTAGCATGGAACTTACAGTTCCGCATACTAAGTTCAACTCAAAACCATCTTCATCCTATAATGACAGCAAATTAGATCCAAAGAAATAAGAAAATGTTGATTAAAAGAAGAAATTTGCAACCCCTTTGGATAGGGAAACAATTAATGATTTGTGTAGGCGGAAGCTATGTTTTTATTGCAAGGATCCTTATGATCTAAACCATGATTGTCCTCTTAAGCCTAAGGGTCAAAATAGGCATATGGAGTGGTTTTAAGAGGGTGAAAACATGACTGATATAATAGACCAGCAAGCTGATCAAGAGGACTCGGGGACTGAAAAATCGGAAATTGAAGTTGAAAATGAAGGAGAAATGGAGCTACAGAAAGCTCATATGTCTAGCATGCAAAAGGAAGGCTCCTTCAAGTTGTGTGGACTCTTGGCTGGTCAAAGAATCATTTCCTTGCTTGATACAGGTGCAACTCACAATTTCATAGATGCACAGTTGGTGGAAAAATGTGGAATTCAAACTCAGGAGTTTGAAGGAATAAGGGTAAAAGTTGTTGATGGTTACACTCTCAAATGTGAGAGAATGATTCCAAATCTGCCTATGAAATTCAATAACTATGAGTTTAAAGCAGATTTTTATGTGGTTAATATGGGAGGCATTGATGTGGTCCTTGGCATGAAGCGGCTTCATGCAATTGGTGAATTTACACTCAACCTTAGAGAAATGGAATTGAAATTCAAGGTTGACAAGACTAATCATGTACTTAAGGCCATTAAGGATAGCAACTTGAAGGTAATCACTCTCAGGAGAATGGAGAGACTTATTAAACATGACATAGTAGAGTGGACAGCAGAGTGTAAGTTGATGCCTTCGTATGAGGAGTAGCACAAAACACTCTATCATCCAGATGTTCAGGAGCTCAGAGTTAAGCATACAAAGGTGTTCAGTGGCATACCACATGGTAGACTACCTGATAGAGGCATAAAGCACATCATTGAGTTGGAAGAGAGCACCAAGCCCATCATGATTACACCTTACCGGCACCCAAAGCATTTGAAGGACGAAATTGAGAAAACAATCAAGGAACTTTTAGCTATGGGGCACATAAGGCCAAGTAAGTCTCCTTTCGCTTCATCAATTGTTTTGGTGAAGAAGAAAGATGGTACACTCAGGATGTGCATTGATTATCGAATGTCAAAGAAGAGGACAATTAAGAATAGGTATCCCATTCCTCGCATCGATGAGTTGATAGATGAGCTACATGGCACTTGTTACTTCTCTAAGACAAACTTGAGGATAGGGTATCACCAGATCAGAGTCAGAGAGCAAGATGTTGAGAAGACTGTATTTAGATGTCATTGTGGACACTATGATTTTTTGGTTATGCCCTTTGGCTTAACCAATGCACCAACTACTTTCCAGTCCACTATGAACAGGGTCTTCCAATCTCAGTTGAGGAGATTTGTTCTAATATTCTTTGACGACATTTTGGTTTACAACAGATCTTGGGAGGAGCACATGGTTCACCTAGATACTGTTTTGGGCATACTTGACAAGGAATCCTTGTACACCAAGGAATCCAAGTGTGCGTTAGGCATGGCAGAGCTTCTATATTTGGGTCACATAATCAGTGGAGAGGGAGTTCGCAGAGGGAGTTCGCATGGACCCTGATAAGGTTCGTGCCATTATTGATTGGCCTACTCCTAAGACTTTGACTCAACTCAGGGGATTTGTGGGGTTATGCGCCTTCTACCGTTGGTTTGTCAGTGGATTCTCGCAGCATGTTGCACCACTTACAGATTTGGCTAAGGGAGCATTTATCTGGACACCTCAGGCACAGGAGTCTTTTGAGAAGTTCAAACAGTTGATGACTACTTGTCCAGTTCTAGCTTTGTCGGATTTCACCAAGCCTTTTGAGCTTCATTGTGATGCTTGTGGACAGGGTATTGGTGCAATGATTATGCAAGACCGTCACCCGATAGCTTTCGAGAGCAGGAAGCTAAGGGTTCCTAAGAGGAGCTACAATATATACAAGGAAATGTTGGCCATCATGCATGCAATGGCCAAGTTCAAGTAGTGCCTAGTTGGCAATAAGTTTTGTTTCAAAACTAATCATAACAACTTGAGGCATTTCCTTGGACAGTGGGATCTAAATGAATGTCAACAGAAATGGGTCAACAAGTTATGGTCTTATGATTTTGAATTCTCCTATGTCAAAGGGACTTAGAACATTGTTGATGCCTTATCTCACCGTCCCCATTTGAGCTCCATGGAAGAGATTTCAAAGGATTGGAGACACTTGATCATTGCAAATTATGCCAAGAATCCATGGGCTTCTGGCATTATTGATGGGACAGTATAGGACAGTAGGTACTCTCTTGTGAATGACCTCATCATTTACAAAGAGAGAATTTTCTTAGTCCCAGGTTCGGATGTGAGGAACAAGGTGTTGAGGACTTTCCACGATTCAACCATGGCTGGCCATCCCGGATACTTTAAGACCTATAGGCAAGTACGAGAGAGATTCACTTGAAAGGGTCTCAAATTTGATGTTCTTCATTATGTCAGGGAGTGCTCTGTTTGTCAGTAGAACAAGCAAGAGCATACTTACCCTGTTGGGTTGCTTCAGCCACTTCCTATTCTTGGGAGGAAGTGGGAATGCTTCTCTATGGATTTTATTACAGGCTTGCTGAAAGCTAGAGGGAGAGATAGCATTTATGTGGTAGTAGATTGGTTAACCAAGTATGCACATTTCTTTTCGATCACCACTACTTTTTCAGCTACATAGGTAGCAGATCTATTTTTTCATGAGGTATTTAGATTGCATGGGTTACCTTGGAGTATTGTTAGTGACAGAGACAGTAGGTTCATGGGTCACTTCTGGCAAGAGTTATTCAGACTATGCGGGATAGAGCTTACCCCGAGCACTAGCTACCACCCCCAGACTGATGGGAAAACAAAGATTGTCAACAAATGGATGGAGGGATACCTACGAAACTACATTTCTAGGCAGCAGAAGGCTTGGGTGAAGTGGTTGCATCTTTGTGAGTACTACTATAATTCCACTCACGATATGACTATCCAGATGGCACCTTTCAGAGTTTTGTATGGCTATGATGCGCCTAGTTTCCTTGATTTATTGTTGAGCGATTGCAGAGTACCTAGTACTGGGAATCTGTTACAGGAGAACTAGGATATCATGAGAGCCCTTTGTGAGAACATTCAAAAGGCTCGGAATCAGAAAAAGCAATATGTTGATCAAAGGGTTGAGCAATCATTTGAGAACAGAGATACTGTGTATCTGATGTTGCAGCCCTATAGACAGTCCACTCTTAGGAAGAGAGGAGCGGAGAAACTCAAGCCACGCTATTATGGGTTGTTCAAGATTATCAAGCGAGTTGGCAAGGTGGCTTACAAGTTAGATTTACAAGCAGACAATAAGCTACACAATGTGTTCCATTTGTCACACCTCAAGAAGGTGTTGGGACAACATATAGTTCCTTCTTCAGACCTACCACCCCTGGATGATGAGAGGAAGTTGATATTCATACCTTTAGATTCCAGAGAGTGTCATCTTCAAAGACGGGTTCTCAGGGAATATTTGGTTAAGTGGAGAGATCTGTCGACAAAGGATGCTACTTGGGAGAGCAAGAGCATTTTACAGCATCTAGCATTGAGTTTCCTTGAGGACAAGCAATTTCAGGGAGGGTGCACTGTAATGTCCCCATCCTAGTCAGCACCAATTGTATATGGGTTAGCCTATTACTTGGATCCTTGTAGGCTAATATGTTTGGATAGAAGGTCTCAGTGGCAGTTAATGGAGGTTATTGTCATTTCCATTTCTTCAATTCAGTATTGAATTCAATTCTAGGCCTTTGTAGATCAGTGTTTGGCTTAGTTTGAGGGACTTACTATTTATAGTAAGTCAATCTGGCAGTGATGCTACTTTTAGTCAGGGCATCTAGACACATGGGGGTTATACAGTGTTGACGCTAGCTTCAGACGGCACGCCACAATACTAAGTTTTGAGGGAGATATTAATATTTAAGTGGTTAAATTATATTTAATTAATAAAGGGGGTATTATAAAGTTATATTTTAACTTTATAAAAGTGAGCCACTTAAATTTAATAAAGTGAGATTATAATAATTTTGCTAAATGATACGCCCAAGTTGAGAAATTAATTAAAAAGGGGTATCAAACATTAAAATACATTTTAAATGTATTAAAATGATCTCATGTGAAATCATGCCTCTTGGTGAGAATATAAGGAAAAGGGCAAGTTGACCTCATTCATTCATGAGCATTTGACATTGACTACTTTTGGCTTCTTTGAAATTTGTGCCTGAGACATGAGTTTCAGCATATTACCACCATTGAACAACGGAAATTCTTCAGTGTTCTGCAATATTGAAGCTGTGAAAGACTAGCTGAATCATTGCTACAGTGAGGGCTTCATTCTAGAGTCCATTTGTGTTTGCAACAGATTTATTATTCAATTATTTAGCAGTTTTCAATAAGCGGCATACTGATTTGAGGCGCCTTCATTTAGCAGTTGTTGACACCAAATAAGCTGGTCGTACACTATTTATTGCTAGTCGTACTTCACAGGGCTACAAGCATCTTCTGGCTAAGGCATGTGAGTTGGAGGTTGAAACGCCTCCCTTTCCTAGCATCTGGTTGCTTCATCATGAACGCCTAGCACTATCAAGCCATTTGATCCCGTTTCTAGTGTGGAGAAATCAATATCTACGGTTGGGCAATTTGATTTATCAGTTTTCTGTATTGCCTGGCTTGATCCAAAAGTTTCTTTATTTAATTAAGCTTAGGACCTTCGGATAAGATTTACTTGTAGCAATTGCCAGTTACGTAATATAAATTACAATTACTCCATAGTTACTTGTTTATTCAGTTTAGTATTATTTCTTGCCTACCAACTTCTTTATTATTTGTATAAAATCCATCAAAACAAGCAAAAACGCAAAAACGATACCATTTTAGCATCAAAGGCAGAGTTAGAACCAGCAAGGTTCTTCACATCATACTCTAGGATCTTCGAGCCGACAAGGATCAAGAGCAAAGACGACAACAAATGCTACAACAATACAAAGAGTGAAGCCAACAAGAGGATGAAGAGCACGACAACAGTCTGTCCACTCATCCATGACAATATTGCATCCACTTGCCACCTAACATTCCTTCAATTTCTCTATTAGCACATTTATCTTGGAATAGTTCTTATCCAAGATTGTGGTCCTCAATTTTGTCTCCCTTGCTGGCACATATGATGGTCCTGCCCTTGTTGCCATCGCCATTCCCTCCTTATAATAAGGAGATAAAGCCACATTCAATGGAATAACATTGGAAAAGATAAATTTGTCAAAGCCATCAACTACATCATCCTTCCTCTACACATTGAACAATTCACCTATTGGGTTAGGAGCATCACTTGTCAGCTTGTGTTTCCCCATAGCCTTTGTTGCATGGGCCCCTGAAGTAGATGGCATATGTGTAAATTTCCCCTACAAAGTAGAAGTAAAACCGTGTGGTTGGCTCTAATGAACCCTTGGCCTATGAGACAAAGAAGTAGATATAGGTGCAGCTGCATTGTCTTCACTGCCAACACCCCATACCCTACATATCTTAGCCTTGGATTTTAGTTTATTCGATGACACCAAAAACTCACATATATCCACATCTTTTCCTCAAATATGAGGGAGGTGGGTAATTGTTGTGACCATTTCACACATCGCCCCATTGCAAATGGGGACCCCCTGTTTTCGTTTTTTGCCTCGGTGTTGCAGTTGCATGTCACTTGTCTTTTTACAATGAGGTCATCATTTTGAGGGTTCCGAGTCAGTCAGTCTTTTTGCAATTCATCCGAGCCAAGTCAGTAATTCATGCTTGAATCAGCGCGTAAACGTCACCATCGTGCTTAGAGGGCCTAGGAGACGATGATCGACTGTCATTTCAGTCAAATCCGACACTTCCAAATTTTTAGGGTTTCTCACCCCGGGCCCCCTATTTTTTAGGACCTACTTTTTTGGCACTTTTGGGCAATTCTGGGATCCCTATTTTAGGGTCTATTTTTGGAAAGTTGCTATTTTTGGAAAGTTTCTATTTTTAGAAGGGTCCCGAGTTCTGAAAACGCACTCAGAAGTTCGAAAAACTCAATAGATCTCTCAGAAAATCGAAATGAAAATTTGAAAAATTTCGAAAAATCTGGAAAAAACAAGTAAAAAAGCGTGAAAAATCAGACCAAGAACACTCGAAATCTGGAAAAATCAGTCAAAACCAGTCCGAAATCAATCGGATCTGAGGACAAGATCATGAGGATAAGCTCTTAAAATGGTGAAATCTGTGAAAAATGTGCTTAAGTCTAAGGATCGCCATGGAAGAATGATGAAGGAAGGTGTAAGAAATGTCAGGAAGTTTATGGAATTCACCCAGCAACAAGGAAGAACATCCTTGGACCTTCCAAAGTCCGCCCAGCATATAGCATACACATCCTTGGACCTTCCAAAGTCCGCCCAGCACTTGGGAGGCATATCCCTGCATCCTGAAGCAACATCCTTGCATCTCATGAAGTCCGCCAAGTTCAAAGGAAGGATGTCCAAAAAGTTCCAAAGTCCGCCCTTGATATCCTAGGATGCTTTGAAGTCCGCCATGCAGCAAGGAGGCACATCCTAAGACCTTCCAAAGTCCGCCAAGGATGTCCAAAGGGGCTTGAAAGTCCGCCATTCACAAAGAAGCATGTCCAAAAGGCTTGGAAAGTCCGCCTAGGCATGTAGAAGAAGAAAAAATCAAAATTTTCACTAAGTATTAATGCCAAGTCCAGAGGAAAGTTCGAATATTTGCCTAAGTAAAGAGGCTAAGGGATGAAAAAATGAAGACGTTGGCTAGGAAGTATGACGCTTTCGAGAGGTCAAATGCCAAGTTTGAAAGGACATGTGCTAAAGAAGATCAGGATGTGGCAAAGAATATAAGGAAGTGTGCCTAACACGATGAGGAAAGGAGGTAAAATTTGCCTAAGTATGGAGAAAGTGCGAAGAAATTGTCAACTTTGGCCGAAGAAAAATGCACAAGCCAAAGAGAAAGGAAGGATCGTCCTTGGCCGGAAGGAAGAAGAATATGTCAGACGTCAAGGAAATTCGCCCAACGAAGACATTCGGACAAGGATTTTGCCTAGAAAAATTCGACTGAGCAAGGAAATATTTGACTTTGGCAGAACAAATTAGGCTCAGTGCAAAGGAAAATCTCGCCTCGGCAAAGCAAAATAAGGATCTGGCAATGAAATTTTCGACGGAATGGCTTAAATTTTGGTTTGGCTAGACGAAATTGAGGATAAAATTGGAAGATACACTCTTAGCCAAGAAAAACGAAGAGGAAATCGAGATAGCCATGGGTCCAAGACGAACGGGTTGGAATAAATTAAAATATTTTAATATTTTAATAATTTATTTTCAATGCCTTGGACAAAATCGAATTCGCCAGACAATGTTTTGGAGGAAAATAATTTGTGCCGGCCAGAGATAAAATCCGAAGGGCAAAATTAAATTCATCGTGACTTCAGGAGAGAGAGTGGTAAAAAATTCAGGAGAGAGAAAATCTGATATTGTTTATTTTATTTCTTGCAGGTGGATGACGACGTGAGGCGAGTCTTCAAAGAAGAAGCAAAGGCATGGAATGGAGGCAAGTCTGCTTCAAGCCAGATAGAGTGAAGGAAAAGATGGCACAAGCACGAGAAAGTCTGACTTTGCCCAAGCTCGGCATGTCCAAACCTTTTCCGACTTTGCTTGGAGAAGGTATGTCCAGACATCCATAAGATCCGCCAAGTACAATGGCAAACATGATGCAAAGTCCGACCTAGACCAAGAAAAGAAATGTCAAAGTGTTGAGAAGGTTCGCCAAGCATAAAGAAAAGATGGCAAAACCACTAGCAAATCCGACTTTGCTCAACTGAGAAATGGCACAAGCATGATAAAGTTCGACTTCTCCCTAGAAATGTTTATCCAAAGTGGCTTGAAGTCTGACTTAGGCCGAGAGAGAAAACGTCCAAGCTCATATGAAGTCCGTCCAAGGAGAGGACGAGAACATTGGCTAGAAGAATTCACTAAGTGTTGGATGGAAAACAGGAAGGGTGAAGAGGAAAATAAAGAGGAAGTGAATAAAATTCTTGTCCAGGGATGGAATTTGTCCTACATAGCACAGAGGCATTCTTCTCCAAATTCAAGACACTTGAAAGGAATCCAAGATCAAAGTTAGGAAGGAACAAGCACAACGGACAGAGTTATCGGCAAGGAAAATATTCTAAGGCAAGCACGTGGAAGAAAAACGAAGCAACCAAGGAAGACATCTAACACGCTGAGGTGGTGCCTCATCATCTTCCAACCAATCAAATTGTTCCAAATCAACATACAACAACTTTCTATTTTATTGTTGATTTATATTTAGCAAAAAGGACAAGTGTCCCGAATGTAATTTTCTCATTGGTCGAAAGTGACAAACCCTAATTAGGGTTTTATTTTGTAATCTCGGCCGTAGATTTGAAATCAATCTTGGCCATTGAATTGTAATTGGGGAGCCTATAAATTGAGCTTGCCCCCTCATTTGTAATGTGTGGAGACAGATTATGTATATTGTCCCATTGAGACTATTTTGAATGATAAAAGCTCTTGAGCATGATTTGCCTTGAATCACTTCTTATTGTTGAATAGTAAGCGAGGTTACATATTGCCTTCCGCCATAGATTAGAGTTAAAGTTAGATTAGGTAGAATTTGCTTTGAAAAGTTGTTAATTGAATGAGAGATTGATCGTATTGATTCAATGGTGAAGTGTAGCTCATACTTTTTTCGAATGGATGATTTGCATTCGATTTGTAAAGTTAGCCTGAGCTCTTAAACGTGGAAGCTTAACTTCAACCTCATTCGAGGTGTGAAAATTATTCTCACAAACCCCTTGAAGATTGCACCCATTTTGCGTATGTTGTCCTGCAGGAGGCGAAACAAAATGTGGTTTATTTCCCTTCACCGAGTCATTACTGTCTCTTGAGTTCTTAGGCTTAGATTAGACTCTTCTAAACCCTATTCTTTTTGCCATTTTTTTGAAATCCACAATTGAAAGTCCTAATTGAGAACCTACAAAGATAAATTTCCTAAGTCCCCAAACTTGTGCAGACTTTCTACGTAAGTCCCCTTGTTTATTACCAGCATTATCACAACGACCATTGAGCTTATCCACACGTCGAGACCCGACTAAAGAAACCTTGGAATCGCCTATGCAGTGGTTTTTCAAGAGAGGATAGAGTGTCTTTGGACATTTTTATTCTGATGTTTGGTGGATGATAAAACACTCATCAACAGTAATGTTGCTCTAAAATTCAAGGCCACAAAAGTGGTAATTCCACAACCTTGTGCCCCCAAATGTCCCAAGCCTACTCTGTAATTTTGCTGCAAATTGTTTTAAAGGAGACTTAGGATCAAAGAGACCCTTAGAAAAATTTGCTAGTATTGTGGAGGGGCAATTCATATTTGCAATTGCACTCACTATGGAACTCATGGTTTGGGCCTCACAATCACCCCTCTCTACTTCTACATTTTCATCAACCTTAGGTGAATAATCGGATTCATTTTCACTTTGAGATTGACTTCAACCTCATCCTCACTCATACCATGAGAAATCACTACAACACTAAGTAAATAGTATAAAAATTATAAACTATAAATTTATAATTTTACAATTAAAATTCAAACTATGCATGCAACGTAATACAAAGGATTAAGACAAAAAGATTTTGTTTGTATTTTTCTTACTTCCAGTCACACAAAGCGCAAATGCAGAGTATACACAAATAAAAAACTTTGTTATTAATCTTTGTTAGCCAAGGATTTTACTTTTGATTATCTTACTTCAAATCGCACAAAGTGCAGATGCAAAGGATACACAAAAGTTTCATCCTAGATTGACAAATGTCAAAATAGAAAATTATGAATTTGAACATATAAACAAAAAATAATTTACTAATTTGTAAAACAATAAACTAAAATAAAAAAGGTAAAAAAATGATAGCTTGCACCCACGTCTACGAATATGATTCTTATTTTTTATAAAAATTGAATTTTCAAATTTTAATGTTAAATCTTGATGACAATCTGAACAATAAATTGCAACCATGTCTATGAAATTATGAATAAAATTAAAATATGAATATGAATCTAATTAAAAAACAAAAAATAAATAAAAAACAGCCATATAATCCTACCTTATGCTTGAAAAATCCTTGCAACTTGGTGCAAAATCTCTCTTCTTCTTGCTCCTTCTCAACCTTATTGTTGAAATGAATTTTTGAGTAAAAGTGAGGAATTTAGGGTGTTTTGTAGGGTTTAAGAGGCTTTAGTGGGGCCCATTGGGCATTAGCGTTTGATCTTGGGTGGAGTTATAAAAAAAAATTAAAATTTTTTAATTTAAAAACACTTTCTTTGACTAGGTTGTGGGAGACGCCTGGGCATCCATGGTACAATTGAAGGACTCCTACGAGTCCCCCATACGTCTCAACGTCCCCATTGTCCCCATTATGTCCCAAGCATCCCAGCGAAGGTAGGGGTGTGACAAGGGGAGCATTTTCCCCACATCCCCACACCTTGGAGACGTCCCCGTCCTAAAAGAAAATGGAGATTTCAAGGGGGCATGCATCCCCATTAAACACTACCTGATACTAAAATTGTTGCATAGTCCACTTTTTCAATGAATGTTTTGTCAATTATCTTAATTTAATAGTCAATAATTCTTAAAGATTTTACTAATGTTTTATATTGTCTCCCTTTTGCTCAGTTTCATTCTATGTTCTTCTAAAATAAAATGGCTTCTACAAGTAGAACTGGTGGCAAACCAAGGGATCCTTGTTGGAAACATGGGACACCAAGTGCAGAGAGAGGAGAGCTTATTTGTATCCATTGCACTAACTCTATGAACAGTGGTATAAATCGGCTCAAATATCACCTTCCACGAATCCCTAGTGATGTAACCCCATGTACAAAAGCTACTACAAAGGTTGAAAGGGAGGCAAAAGCACTCCTTGCAACATATGAGCAAAGGAAAGTAGATAAAATGAGAATAACAAAAGCAATGGCAGCTCCAATCTCAGATTTCAATTCTATAGGGTCATAGGGAGATATGCAGGCCTCTTTTTCTATTGAGCCACGGATATGAGAATCAAAAAGTGTGGGCAGCCATAGTTCTCGCTTTTTTGGTCCTTGTAATACTCCTGGTGCACAACCTTCATTGGAAGGTACTGCATGGAATAGAGAGTTGCAACATGAGGCAAAGTTGGCATGTCCCCCTGTCGTCCCCCCATTGCTATCAGGACTTGGAAGACTCCGAGAAAATGGCGGGGACTCCTGCACGTCTCGAGGACTTCTAGCCATCCCTCGAGCGTCTTGGAGACGCCCAGGAGTCCCCCGCGCTAGGACATGACAAAAAGCATTTTTTTTTTTTAAATTCTTTGACTTTTCTTAAAACTTGAGCCTTGGGCCAAACCCTAAAGGCATTTGGGACCCTTCTAAAAGCCTCTAAGTTAAACAAAGCACTCTCATTCTTCATATTTTTCCTCACATATGCCATTTGATGTTTTGCAATAGCTAGGTGAAGAAGAGGATTCCAATAGTTCGAGTGATGAGTTTGGGGATGATTGGAGGCCTCTCTTCACTACATTTTTGCATTTTGTATTTATTTTGATATCAATGTATCATGCGACTCATTGTAATCATCTTTATGATATGATATTATGATGTGACATGTCATATTTTTGCTATAATAGAAATCTCAAATTCGACAATTTCATTTGTCAAATTTTAATATTTTATTTACTTTTAGTCTTTAGTAATAGTATTCAAATATTTAAAATGTTAGTATTTGCAATTTTGCTATTTTACTAATTTTGCCAAAGTTTAATTTGAAATGTTATTTTTAAACATCTTTTTATAACTAGTTCTTCAAGTACCATATGTATATCAGCGTCGCCCCCCACCTGCCCCCCCTCCCCGCCATCCCCAAACTTAGACCCTTTGTCCCCCCGTCCCTAAAACCCATCTCCAACAGGTGACGCGTCCCCGTCAGGAAACTCCATGGAACACTACTTATTAGTTATTACTTTTCTTTTATATCTTATGAGAAGAGGCATCTTCTATGAAGGGAGGTGTCCTTTTACTATTAATATTCTCTTTAATCTTAATCGCTATCTTTTCATTAATCCTGCTTCTTTAAAAAGGAATCACTACACATTAGTTTATTACTAACAAATGTTTGTCCTTTTCTAAGCACTACTTCAGCTGCTCTTTAACCGTGTCTTTGTTTTGTCTCATTTATTTTGGTTTTATTCTTTCTGTCTTATGTGACTTTGTTTAAGTCACTTTTAAATATTTTATTGTTGTTATTAAAGATATAAACATAACAAAATGAATCGCTGCCAATAATACAAATCAATGTCCATATCTGTTGAACACTTTTCATTATATTAAAATTGTTGCACTTAAAAATCTCCTTAATCACTCGATAAGATACGATCTTATTGCTGGTCTTGAAATGCAAATCTTGTTTCTGAAATATATTACATTGTTTTCCTTGACATATAATCACTGCCTCTTCTTGTGTATGGTATGACTGAGGAAGTCGGCCAGCATGCATTGTATATGTTTCATTGCTGCTCTCTTCGGTAGTTAGCGACTATATGAGGAGTTCTTATAGTATGTATATGACATCAGTACTTGCATCCATAAGCTTTATCTTCAAACTATTATAATCATCACTGCTCCTTAATGTGTATATCTATTTTTGGTCTATGGCCTTTGGCCTTTGTCCTTCATTGTCAATTTGCTCTCCATACATTTATGATGATATCTTTGTCAAATCTTGTCCATAGTTCTTGGCATCCATGACTTTATTAATGACATTCTCTTCACCTTTGATGTCAATGACAACATTTCTAACAATCTCCATTGAACGTCGTTGACATCAATGACAATCTTTCCAATACTTTCATCTTTGTACCTTTGACATCAATGACAATATTTCCAACAAAAACCCCATGGGGTATCTATATGAGGCTATGGATGGGGCCAAAGATGTAATTCAGCATTTGTATGGGTCAAACAAGACTAAATAGTAACCCATATGACACATAATTGATTGGAGATGGAACTGACAACTCCGCCAACATATTCATGCTGCTGCCTACAATTTGAACCCCAAGTTTTATTTCTTCCCCAGTTCCAAAGCAAATGCAGAGATTCTTGTTGGCCTCAACTCGTGTATTGACAGATTGGTTGATAATGAGGACCTTCAAAACCTCATACTTGATGAGATATAGAGTTATAAGACACTCTGCAGCCAAGTAAAAAAATGTGTAGTTTTATTTTACTATTTATTTTTAAATATTAAGTTTATTAAAATCCTTGCTAAGTTATAAATGGCAATTGTTATACTTGCAGATTTGTGGTGGGAAGATTATGGTGCCACAACGCCTAATCTTCAAAATCTTGCCAATCCGCATTTTATCTCAGCCTTGTAGTGCTTCTGGTTGTGAGTGCAACTGGAGTGTTTTTGAAACCATTCACACAAGGAAGTGCAGTAGGTTGACTCAGAAGCACTTGAATGGCCTTGTCTATGTGCGGTACAACCTTCGGTTGCATGAAAAGAAGGTACATGGGCAAGGTTCACATGAAGCTCTTGACCTTGACAACATTGATCCATATTCAGATTGGATAGTTGTGCCTGATGATGTTCACATGGATCCATTGTTGATACATGATGAGTTTGCTGATTTGGAGAGAGGGGCGACTGAATGGGAAGCAGAAGTGGCAAGATATGAGGAGGTAGAAGGCGAGGTTGATCGACCAACAGGGGCGGTTTCCTCACATACACAACTTGATCCTATCATTACGGACGAAGCACTTGTTGAGGCTCCTATTGAGGATATTGCAGATGTACCATCTACTTTAGCAACACCCACACAATGCCAACAAACATTTTTGAGCTTTAGTCGTAGAAGAAATTTATGATTTATATTTTTCATTGATACCAAAACTTGAAATTCATATGTATTCAAAGGTTTAACTTGTTTTTTGGTCTATGATATGTATTAAACTCAAATTCTGATTTATATATGATGGAAATCAATAATATGTTCTAAAACTTCAATATATAAGTGTTTTTGAAGAATATTTTTAAAAATTATGTATTTTCAAATTTTTTATAAAGTTTGCACATTATTGCCAAGCTTTTCCTCAATTTTTTTTTGAGTCCTGAGTTTTTTTTTAAATTTAGGGCTGCCAAGTTATTGTTGAGTCCGAGTTTTGAAATTATGGTTCTCCTAATGAGAAAAATAGGGATGTTAATATTACGAACCTGGGGTAACTTCTCCCACCATCAAAATAGATACCTCAAATCATTTCTCCAAGAAACTTGCTACCACCCCTTCTTTCAATGATACCATTGCCCCATCACCAACCCTTTCATTGACCCCATCACTAACCTTAGCAATCCACCTTCATCCATTACCCTAGATCAACGAAAGCATACACCACATGACCTATTCCATAATGATGAATCTATCACCACCTCCATGAGACTTCAAAATCATATCTTCCTTAAGGATCATGTATCATATCTCCAAATGCCTACACGAAAACAATCTCAATCCCAAGAATTTTGAAAGGAAAAGCCACAAAAGTCTACATGGACCAAAAAGTACCATACACCTAAGCTCACCATTCCAAATCTAAAAACCCCAAATACTAATAGCAAAAAATCCCAAACACTAAAGTTCATATGGGTTCCAAAATTCAATCTTGAAAATCTAAAGACCTCAAAAAAACCATGAATCTAAAGTCAAGCACTAGCGACCTACAATCTCCACAACCAAAAACTTGACAATCCAAGTGGACCCCAAAATCTATCAATCCAAATATTCAAGCCAACATCCAACAAGCCAAAACACCAAACTCATTTGGTTCCCAAAATTTGGCAATGTGCAACTCACTCCAAGATCCAAAATTCCCCTATCCATGAACATAAAAATTCACGATCTCTTAAGCCAACAAAGCCCAAAATGTGAAAAAGCAAAATCCACCATCACATCCAACAAAAGAATGCATATTTGAACACAACATGGTGTGTGAACTCATTGGTCCCACTTCCCATTGGTCCAAAGACATCTTTGGATGCCTTCATATTCCCCTCTCATCCAAACTTTTGCATAACATACCTCCCACTCCACTTTCCTTGGCAATACCCCAAGAGAAGCAAACCTTGCAATCTTTGAGGTTCACAAACAACATCCTCCAAGCATAGCACCAATAGCATGATCCACCTAAAGTGGCCATGTACATGAAATATTATCAACTTACAATGAAAGAAAACACTTGATTTTTGGAAATATCAATAAAATCAAAAAATGAAAAAAATAGTAAAGAAAAAGACCACCTTGGGTGAAAACCGTTTCTATAGCGCCTTGGGGCAATCATCATGATGAAAACTTGTTCACAAGCATCATGTTTGACAGCCAAAAAATGAAAAAAAAAAAAAAAATAGTAAAGAAAAAATCATCCAATGGTGAAAACCATTCCTATGGCACCTTCGGTAAGTACCATAATAATAATTTGTTTACAAGCGTCATGCATAAATTTCCAAATTATGTGTACCCTACACTTGGGGGCAAGTCTCTTCCACCCACTCATCCCATTCATCCTTTGCAATCATTCGCCAATCATACATATCATACTCTCATACCATCCCATCTATTCATGCCTATCCTATTTTCCTTATTTTGACCCTGACAAAGAAGTGGAAAAGATCTTGAATCATGCATTGTCAACCCTTCACTGTGTCCAAGCATAGCAACATCCTACATCTCCTCTCCTCTCCCTTTACATTTACAATCCCATCCCTCCATCCATTATTGCCATTGATAATCTCATCCTTCTATCCATCCAACACAATGCCCCTTAGGGACACACATCCCCTACAATTGTAGCCCCATTTCCTACAGGGATGTTTTGGGGAGACAAGGACACCTAGGACATGTCCACACCTCCCTCGCTTTACATTTACAATCCCATCCCTCCATCCATTATTGCACTTGATAATCTCATCCTTCTATCCATCCAATACAATGCTCCTTAGGGACACATCTCCTACACTTGTAGCCCCATTTCCTACAAGGGATGTCTTGGGGAGGCAAGGACACCTAGGAAATGTCCACACACCCCTCCCTTCCCCTTTCCATGCCCAATCCCTAAATGTGAAAGGGACATCAAGGGACTGCTAGCCATACCCAAGATGGCTAGGGGATGTCCAAGCATCCCCCAACCATCTTGAGTACAGCTAGCCATCCCTACAGCCCAACACATTATAACTTAAGTTTTTTATATATATAAAAAAAACACACACATTTTTAAATAATAAAAAAACAGATGGGCGAACCCACAAGAATGCCCCCACCTTGTTAAATAACAACTAAACCTAATTCACCTATCAAAACAATCAAAAAGAAGAAAACTATCTTATTTTGACATTTGTGAACCTGTGTTAAAGAACAGCAATAGAAGAGCAGCAGTTGAAAGAGGAGACTAGGGAATCTAATCCACTACATTAGAGGTAAGTTCTTCATCTTACATTTGTTTTTTCAATTTATTTTGCAAATTTTTAATTATTTTTCAAAAAATTGAACCCAGAGACTTTAATAATTATTTTATTTAAACTTGCAGCTCTCTTTTAAATTATTAACCAAAAAAAACCATGAGCAGCAGTGAGAGTAGTGATAATGAGGAGGTTGAAGTTCGAATGCAACAAAGAAGTAGAACTAAAACTCATATAAGTATGGCAGCCACTAGGGGTTCTTCAAGAAGTGGGAGTGTAGCAAGGCCAACAAGTACAAACCCATTTGAATATCCTTCTAAACTCCTCAATAACTATGCAAAAGGCTCATTTAACCCCAAGAAACCTCTCTTACAATTTGCAACATGAATTGACAAGGATAAGATAAAAAAATGAGGGGGAGTAGAGTATGGGTATGTCATTTGTGCAAAAAGAAATATAGGGGCAGATATACGAAAGTTTATTGTCATCTTTTGTGGATAGCCAGTCAAGGAGTGAGAGGTTGTGAAAAAATAACTCCAGATGAGAAGATTTAGGCAACTAGATAGAATATGGAGGTAGAGGCAACAAAGAAAGAAATTTCATTGGAGAGTTTGCAGCCTAGTGTGTCATTGCCAATAGGATCTGTGGATGTTGGAATTCAAGGGGGAGAGGATTCTACTTCTACCAGAGGAAAGAAGAGAACTATTAGTGTTGCAAATATGTTTAACATATAATCTCAAGATGTGGCTGATTCTTCTATTGCTAAGTTTTTTATGCTCATGCAATACCATTTCATGCGGCATGTTATCCATATTTTAAACAAATGTTCCAAGATGTGATAGTTGTTGGTCCCTCATTTGTCCCACCTAGAGAACATAAGCTAAGCACCACCCTCCTTGATAAAGAATATTCCAAGGTGTGTGTTCATAAAAGAGATAAGACAATCTTGGATAAGGGATGGATGCTCTGTCATCATGGATGGGTGGACCAATATCAAGCATCCATTACTCATCAACAATATTCTCACAAGTTCAACTAGCTCATATTTTCCTAGAGTTTTTAACTGTTCAGGGAAGAGGAAGGATGCAAACTTCAAATTTTGAATTTTGAAAGATGCCATAGAAGGGGCTAGAGCCTCTAAATGTTGTATAGGTAGCGAGTGATTTCGCCCGTGTGTGTAAGTTAGCTAGCTTGATGGTAAAGGGTTTCTACAGGCACATTTTTTGGACCCCATGTTGTGTGCATGCACTGAACAATACCTTGAAGGACATTGGGACATAGATTGGGTGAAGGTAGTGGTGTTAGAGGCTAGAGATGTGCAAATGTTCATTTGCAATCATCACACTTCACTTGTTTTGTTCAAGACTTTTTCAAGTAATGAATTCCTCAAGCCCATGGATACTAGATATGCCAACTACTTCATTTTGTTAGAGAGGGTGCTTGAGGTCTAGGAGGCTTTAAGATTATTGGTGGTTAATTTAGACTAGGATGGATAGCCAAAGGCAAGCACACCTGAAAGAAGAACGGTGAAACAAAAAAACCTTGATGAAGATTGGTGGTCAACAATGAGGTAAGAAAATTGATGGTTTCCTTATTTAATTTTTATAATGTTAATTTATTAATGTTTCTAACTTGTAAAATATTTTCATTCTTTTTTAAGATTTTAATTTTTGTAACTTGTTTTCACTTGCAAATATGTTTGTTCCTTCATTGAGCCTATTGTGCAAGCAATAAGATATGTTGATATCGACACTCCTAGCCTTGGAGAAATTTATGAGACCTCTGATAGCATGCTTAGGAAAATTAAGCAAGCAATTCATAGCAAGGACCCTACTTCGAGATTTTGAGGAGCATCTTGTGCCCGTTGTGATGTAACATTGGAACACTATGAACACCCTACTTCATATAGCAGCCTATGCTCTAAATCCCAAATGGTATATAGCTAAGCTCTGGAAGAGTGCCTCCATCTCATGATGAAGTGAAAGAAGGGCTCATGAAGGCCCTTTGAAAAATATATACTAAAGAGAAATTTGCTTTACTTCGGACATAGTGGCTTGCATTTATCAATCTTTGTGGTTCAACCTTCAACAAACCAAAGGCAAGGTCACATAGAGCTATATTAGCTCAAACCAACATTATTGGATGGTGGATGTTGCATGGCAAGGATGCACCAAATTTGAGGGTACTTGCCATTCGTCTTCTTTCACAAGTTGCCAATTCCCCAGTTGCAGCGAGAAATCGGTCCACATATAGCTTCATCCAATCAATCAAGAGGAACAACCTTACCTCCAAACAATCAGAGAAGTTGGTGGTCGTACGTAGTGCCTTGCGGCTACAGGATCAACAAACCCCTCAACGTCATCAAACTCCAACATTACATTAGGATGTTGACCTTAAAGATGCTATACATATTGATGAGGAGACATAGGAAGGATTGGTTGGGGGTCCATTGCCTAAGCTCACCTCTTATATTGGCAGTAACTCGGACTCAAGCTCTAATTTTAATACAGACCTACTAGATGCATTTGCTAATTAGGGACAGCTATATATTTTCTATGTTTTTGTCATTTTATAGTTGAAACTTGTAGCCTTTGGGAATCTTGTTGTAATTCTTATATATTATGCATGCACATTGACAATGAAAGCATTTAAAATTTGTTAATTTATTTGTCAATTCTCATTTGAAATCTCAATTCAAGTCTAATGTATTAAGCTTCTATAATGTCTATGGTGAATGCTTTATCAATATTATGATATGAATATTTGAAATTTCTTTATATTTATGAAAATTTCCCTATACATACATACATACATACATCCATACATAGAGAGAGGGAGAGAGAGAGAGAGAGAGTAATATATGTGCATATATTTATATATAAGATATGTGTATGTATGTCTATATATAAAAGAGAGGGAGAGGGAGAGGGAGAGGGAGAGAGAGCGAGAGAGAGTAGTATATGTGCATATATTTATATATAAGATATGTGTATGTATGTCTATATATAAAAGAGAGGGGGAGGGGGAGAGAGAGAGAATGTAATATATGTGTATATAGTTTTATATAAGATATGTGTGTGTGTTGTGTGTAGGATTTGGCCCCTTGTAGCCTAGATCTAGGTCTGATATGTACCCGGCTTGGATACTAGTATGTGTCCTTTATGGATCCGGCCAAGGGCCTAAAACGAATAATAAAACACTGTCATTTCCTTCTTTGTGAAAAGCCTATGAGTAATCATCATTATTCATTGACCACATTTGGATATCTGCCCTTAGTTCTGTTTATTCATTGACACAGCCGAAGACAGGAATATCATCATTCTTGAATCTTTTTATTTATCTTGTTTTCTGTTTTTAAAATCCTTACAGCAGTCGGCGGAAACTCACAACTATTTATGAAAACTTGATGACATACACCACCAGCCCACCCTAACTGCTTCCTCCCCTATCTACTAACCTTAGGTGTCTATGACATAAAAATTAAGAATATTTCATCAACAACATGCTAAAGTTAGGATAAGAGAGTGTGCATCCAAGTAAACAAAAACAATATTAGCTGTTTTAATAGTCTACTTTGCCCCCAATACCATTTAAATATTCTTTCTTTCTTCCAATATCAACCATTTGCCAATGCCATCATGTTCTATTGTTCAAAGCTTTGACACAAATCAAAATGGTTATCATGACATAGAGAAACTATGTTCGATGTGAGATTCACGGCATGGAAGGGGAGCATTTTGTCCCTGTCCCCAGATATCAGTGCAGCCCAGTAGCTACCATGACGAGAGCTTCATTTCATTATAACATGACCAACATATAAGATAAAAGCTCAATAAATTAACAGTTAAGAATGTTCATTATTAGGTTTTCACATGTGTAATACTTACTAAATAGGACGCTTACATCTGCCTAAACAACTACTAGTATACATGTTCTCAAACAGGAAAACAAATACTTAGGTCTTCCATTGGATTTATAATAAAAAAAATCTCCAAGTTTGTAAAACAGAGACTGCTTCCATTGACTATCCAAAAGCATGCAAACCAGCATTGTTTTAAGACACCAACCACAAAAAATGAAAAAAAAGGCTAACCTTAGACCAATGGTAAATAATATCCATCAGATGAGGGCGGCTTACTGACTCAACATATTCCTCTGGGTCTATATCTAACTTGCACTCGCGCTGCACCTGTATTGAGAAAAATGCATATATATATTTCACAAACACCTTCTAAAGAAATTTGTCAAAACACAACACACAGAAATATCCAAATCAAAGTATTCCAATTTATATTTACTTTGTTATGTTAACTCACCTCTGCAATCCGTCGTGCACTATCCTTAAGTTGTTGCAATGGCTTTTCAAGCTCCTTACCCAAATGTACAACATCATTTGATTTGTCACATGGAATGAAACAGCTTGCGAGTGATGCTACTTGATGATGGTCTAGCTCATTGAAAGAGCCTGCATATCAATAGAAGTGCAATGAAAATCACAATATCACTACCAAACATGCATTAAAGTACAAAACATTACTTGCCACACCTATAACTTGCATTCAAGAAAAGATCATACCATTGAACATCAGTTCTGTTGCAAGGAGCTCGTCTCCTGTGTCTATAAGACATGCAGCCCGTCCTTTCAACTGCACCACACCATCAGCATCAATGTGTCCAAGTCGCTTAAGTACTCTTGAGCGATTTCTTAATTCTTCCCTAAATTTATGAAGCTGATCCAACAGCAAAAAGAATAAGAAAAGGTAAATAACTTATCCCATAAAACAACTTGAAAGAGATGAAATTAGATTCACATTCAAACCTGGCAAATGTTCAAATCCACTATTTACAAATAAGATCAGCATCATGTATAATCTTCACAACTGCTTTAGCAGACAAACCATTTACCATATATGATATTCAAGTGTGCAATGGGAAGAAAATAAGGTGAAACTTCTTAAGAGAAAGGATAGAAGGTTGATAACAATGTTAAAAGAGAGGAAACTTCAAAAGAATTTATGTCAAAATCTAATACATAACCAAATATAAATTATGAGACAGTAATACAGGACAATGAAGAAATAAGAGAATTAATTTTACCTCATGGCTTTTGAGCAGATATGCCACATTGAGGGCTAGTGAAGGATCAAAGGCAAAAGTGTTGTTCACGGTTTAAATTCCTTTTGTTCCAAAAAACTATAATTTTGGTTTCAAAATAAATATAACTGTCTACAGTTGATAGGATGCTCAGAATGAAATAGAGGCAAAAGTGCCATTTGATACATTTTCAGGCCTATCCAAAATTCCAATCATCTTAACAGTCAAGCATATACCACAACATTATCAATCATGAGCAAAATTTAGTTAGAATGCATTCTTTAGCAACTTGTCAAACCAGCAAGGTAAGGGTTCAAAAAGCCACAAGTTATCATGTAGGGCAGAGATACACATGCCAGATGGCAAGTGACAAAGAAATATTAAATTTGTGGGCCTGGTAGAAGACAAAGGAGAAAAAATATCCACCCAATCAGCAAATACATAACATTAATCACAATCAGATTATGTTGAGTTTCTTAATGAAAATTGTGTTGACAGGAAAATTTTAGTGAAACAATAAGACCAAACACATTTTACTATTTTTTCTTGATACATTAATCTACAAAGCACCTACAAATTAATCTTGATACATTTGTAAGAATCACTTCCTTTATTCATCAAATTTTCTGATAAATTATATTAACTCATGACTATATCTGTTTCTATGCACCTAAAAAATAAAATCGCATCATGACTTCTATATTGCTCATGAAATTGTAACCACATTCCACAAACAAAATCTCAAAATAAATATTCACTCTGAACACACAATAGCACATGTTTGGAATAGCAAAGCAATTAGACTTTACTGACAGTTTTCCAAACATCTTCAAAATAATCCCTAACTGCAAAATAGAGATAGAATGCCTGTAGTTTATCTCCATGTTGTAGAAAAAAATTAAAATCAGACAGACAGACAGGAAACCACAAAAATTCAAGAAAGAAAACAAGGAAAGCCAATGTCACATTCACCTAAGGGCAAAATCTTAATAGTAGGCATGAGAGACAATGACAATTCAATGATTTCACAGAATTGATGATACAAATATTTGAAAGTGCTTTGAAACATTTCATACGAGATTAAAATGATGAAGCATGAAAAAGTCAAAATTAATAATTAGAGCATGAATTTGCATTACTCGTTACTATTAAGCATTAAATGCAAAATCATAATTACAATACTGAATAATAATAATAATATCAAACAGCCAAGTGAACAAAAAAATGAAAAGACAAAAAGCTTCCCCAAGCATGAGTTGATTTATACTCCCCTTTGTGAAGGCCATTCAAAACAGTTATAATCAAGGACATCAAAATTATCATCACAATCTATGTCCCAGCCCCCTTGTGCATTTCACCTCAATTTTCCCATCATATATAACTAATCTAAAAAAGCTATAAATGGGTCTCCCTTGGTCAAATTTTCTTGAATGTTGTTCCTCTTCATTCCCCATGCTCCTATCACATGTTTGTAGTCGGTCATAAGTGATTAATCTTGTTTTAGTCCGCCAAATAAGTAAATAAACAGTATTGTATGCAGCAAATAGTAATTAATATATGTGTAATCAGTCCCCAACCATGGATCAGTCGTATCGGGTAGTTACCAACAAATGGTGTCCTTAACCAACATCGGCAACTATATATGTCATAAACTACTTATAGTCAGGGGCAGCACGGGCATTTTGGATATTGTACTTATTGCTATTCAATGAATGAGTACTCAATACGTGTGTTACTGTAAGCTTCTATTCTCGTTTACTCTATGTCAATCAGTCAAGTTACTTTCGTGAGTAAACAATGTTGTAAGTTGCAAAAATCCAAAAATGTTTGTCTAGGGAATTTCTAGTCAATTCCCAAGGATTGGGCAAAATTTCAAGATTTCAGAGTTTCTCATCCTAGCATTCTCTTAGTCCAACCCTCGCCTTTTCCCTTTTCCATGCCATAATTTTAAGCTTTCCTTTCTTGGCATTTGAGCATGCTTGTCCTCTAACCCTTCAACATTTTACACTGTTATCTTTTGGAGTCACAATTTTCAATCATTGTTTTGTCCACATGCCTTGTGGCATGATTTCTTTGGTATACCCAATCCCCACCTCTTGATATTTCCCTTCGTGTATCTTTTCAAAATCACTAATACAAAGCTACCCCCATTTGTTTGCTTTGTGAATGAGTTATGGAGTACTCCCAATCCATTATCGCCAACAAGTGGTCCTTTTTCACTTGTTGCACTTTTCAAAAGTTCTAAAAGTCCTTGAAATGCCGACAAACAAGCATCAAAGATTTGTAAGGTTTGTGAACCTTTGAAATTGCCAACAAGGTTAACTTCAAGCTCAACGTTCCAGCTAAAAGTCAAAATCTTCACTTTCTACAATTTTTGCAAAGCAACAAAGTTTCTAATGTACTATTGAACTTCTTCTAGTCATTTGGCCTCATGTCCTAATTGCTAGTCCCGCAAACAAAGTCTACAAGATCTGTCAAGTCCCTTCATTCCTTCAATTTCCTTCCTTCCACCAATGTGAACCTTTTCAATGGAATTATAGACTTCCTTTGTTTCCTTTCCATCTCCCAAACTCTCATCCTTCCCCACATCCCCCAAATCTTCCATTCCCTCTCCCTTTGCAAACTTGAGATGTTCTGACGTACTCTTTTTTCCCTTCCACCTCCTAGCATCCAAACCTTCAATTCCTCAATCATTTCCAGAATTCTTTCCAACCCCCTTTTGCAGAATCTTATTGCACTTCTAATCCTCCCGACTTCTTCCATCTCTACCTCCACTTCCCTTTGCCACTTCCACTTCGAATTCTTAGAAACTTTTCCAATCCTTTTATCATTCAATTCTTCCTATGCAAAGTTCAAGTTGCCATCTAAACTTCTAGTCTTCCATCAACACATCCCACCCTAACCTCTGGTTTCAATTCTTCTCCACACATTTCTCTCAATGTGCTTCATTTTCTCATTTCATCCTTTTGTAAAGCTTCAGTGGTCTTCCAAATTCCCATCGCCATGTCCAATTCTGGCATCTAATCCCTGCATCGAAGTTCTACATTTCTTCTAGATTGCCTCTATCACTCACTATATCTTCCCAAAATACTATTAATGATCAGATTTAACTCTAACAACTACTCTAATAAGATTTCCCTACCTAAAGACCATTATTCATCTCAGGGGTACATATTCACAAGCAATTTCAATGATTGATGATGAAGCAATCCAATTTTCCATGAATGCGGTGATTGAGTTCCAAGTCCCAATGGTCCTCACACTTGTTCTCCCACCTCCTAGGTTTGAAGAGGCTTAGCTTAATCTTGCACACTAAATTTATAATTCCTATTCTGAATCAAATTCTCGCAAGCAACCGAGTGACCACGCAAAGTGCTATATATACAAATTTGTTCTATAGACCAAAAGTTGGTCATTTTTGCATTTCCACATGACTACAATTGCCTGCAATATATAATCCAATGAACATAAAAATCTAAACATTTGATAGCACTTAATTCATTCATTCTAACAAATCATTATAACTGTTGGAGGAAAATAATTTTAAATATTACTTCAAAATACAATCACATAGAAATTACGGCTAACCTTTGTAGCATCTATTCCATCTTATGCCAAGAATGTATGAAGAAGACCATTCAACTATATATAAGTTAGCGACCAGCTGATCATAGAGAAACTTTCCTAGCTAACAAATATGGTTGACACCTGAGATCTAAACATCAATCACCCAATTTGTAATTAGTGGCTCCCCTATCTAAAAACTCCAATCTACAATCAATTCCCCACTATATACATTTGAATACCACTAAAAGCTTAGCACTAGTGATTAGCTTCCAATTTAATTAATTATATGAAGGAAAGTAGGGGTACAGTCAATATGATCATTTGATATTTCCTATAGTATCCTTATGAGATGTCTCCTTCCTACTATGTGACCTTCACGACTTTCACCTATAATGTAAGGTGACACTCTTATAACTTGCAACCAGTGTAGACACACTGTCGCCTTTGATATATTTGGCACCCTTCATAAGTTCTTGACCCTGCTACTCTTAAACCAACAATTTCATAAAGACTCGCACTATCATCAAATGCCTATCTCCTTTATCAACTAATCGCTATAGTCTTTTATTCTATCAGTCTGCCTATATGTCTCATGCTACCAAGAATAAGTCCACGCTTTTAACTAAACATGTTGTATTCATCATGCACCACTAACAATGTGTTTGATTAGCCAAGAAATAGAGGTGTTTAACCATTGCGATTCACATAAAATACCTCCAATAACATCGATTCATAACTTTAGAGGAAGTGTGTTGGTTTTAAGTCAATAGGAAGCACTACTCTTCAAACATTCAAATGATCCATTCCAACTACCCTTAGAATTGCTACTATGGCCACTAAACATGTTACAACGTATATACAAGGCTCTTAGTATTTGCTACAACTTGAGACATATAAGCCACAATATATTGGAATTTCAGTACCCTTCAGACTCTGGCTATCGATTCTCCTTTAAATTGTTTAACATGAGAAAACTTCACACAAAAAGTTGTGGCCATCTTTAATAGCTAGAATGACTAGAGAACTTCATATAAATTTTCTGGAACTAAAACAATATTCAGCTCAAGAATCTGTCTTAGCCAAAACACATCACAACTTTCCCACAATCAATCAATTGATCAATGAAGCACCATGTGAATCCTAAGATGAATTCACCCGTAAATGGATTTGGAATTTCATCCGGTCCACCAAACTCAAGGGTTTTCGTCCTCAAACTTCTAGAAAGCCAAGCTCTCAAAAGATATCCCGATAATAAATTTTCCAAAAGATGATCGATGAATTCCTTTTCACCACCCTTTAATTTTTTATTATTATCGAATGATTTTTCCAAAGTGACTATTTAATATTTACCACCATATTTAATATTAGTCACTTTAATTGAATTAAATAATAACTGTGTTACAAGGGAACGCGTCCCCACCCCTCAAACCCTCATCCCTATCCCTTGAGGCATTTCAAGGACAGGGGGGACATTAGGGGACGTCCCCTAGCCCTCCCCCCAAATCTGGAAAATGTGAAAAACATCCTGAAATGCATCCCCAAAATCAAGGATAGTAGGAAATGCATAGGGGTTGCCTGGTTGTCCCCAAGGCAATCAACGACATCTCAGATGTCCCCTAGCCGTCTTGGGGATGTTAGTTTTTATGATCAGATGTAAAAACAGAAATTTAATTCAAAATAAGACACAATAACACAACATATACCCTGGGAAAACCCTCCACTTGAGGGAGAAAAACCCAACAACAATATATCACTTATATATTGAATGTCAAATGAAGAACTTCTTTACAATGAGGTCAAACAATGAGGCCTAACTCAACACCAAAGTGATGTAAGATCACTTAAGGGCAATACAAACTCTTGATAACTATATCGACCACCTTCAACGATATCGATCTGAACTTGAACAAATCTGCACTTGCTTGAACTCGAACTGAGAATAATAGAATGCAAAATATCGAATATGAATGCATTGCAATGGAGGATCATCATGTATATATACACATGAATGGAAGGAACGCATCTCTTCTAACCTTCAAGTCGGCCTCCACCAAAAGTTGTGTCTCCAAGACACATGAAGTTGGCCTCAAAGAATCACAACACTTCATGAAATCGCGCCTAAGAATGTCGCCCTTAATGATAATAAATATTAATTAAAGTGAAATGATGAAGCACCTTTTCATCAATCGATGCCAAGCAAATTAAATAGCCGATAGGCTATTATTTAATTTGTCTTCATAGATCAAACTGGGTTGGAAGTAGAAGCCCAACACTGCTTCTAACGTCAACACTCCCCCTCAACTAGGAAGGATACTTCCA